>CM052298.1:9461883-9482748 GCA_028455765.1 Lasioglossum oenotherae | reverse complement strand
ACAGATGTCATTAGGAGGTCCTCGATAATATCGGGATCTCTTAGAGGAGCGCTCTCGAATCCTGTATCGGTTACGTGTCCCGTTAGAGGGCGGTCCGGTCCTTTATCGCACTTGAACGTACGCGAACTTGACGGAGAAGTGACGTCGCAAAAGTTGCAACGTCACAATACATATATATATTTTAAATCAAGGTATACATATTTTTTATTATCAATAAAAATCAAATCATTTTATTAAAATTTCAATAACATATAGTTAGAAAGAAACATGTAACGTAACATAACATGGTTAATCAAGCAGTACAAAACAGTAGAAATTAATTGAGAAATATCTGTACCTAGCCACAAATTGTTAACCATATAATTTTTTACATTTTTGAATGCTATTAAAAATGTGTATTATTGCACAAACAATCAAAATGCCATTTTTTAAAAAATAAAACAAGGTAACATCAACTATGCTAAAATCACAAAAATCTTTGTTTTCCTTGCTTTCAGTTCCGCAAACTTTTTTATTACATCTTTTAGATTTACTTGATCAGCAATTTAATCAGCAAACCATTAATACGATTTTGTGTAGTAGTAGAAACTCCTTTCGCCACTTGCTACAGTTATTGGTATCGTTAGCAATATTCTTAAACCAATAGTAAGGTTTGGGGCAAAATTTAACTTTGTAATTAAGCTCGGTACATTGCTTAGGCTTTCTTTTTTGCCCAAAAGCGCAGATACTGCTGAAGTTTCCTCTGCTAATTCTACGTAACTTGAAATTTTCTATTAATAAGGGTATTTAACACATCAATATTTTTCTCACACTTCAGTCAAAATGGCGCCCCTAGAGCGGACACTGATATTGCTTATAATCAAAATCTATAATTTAAGAAAATGTAAAGTTCAAAAATGTGTAAGAAACGTCCGCTGTTCAGTTCGCAAACTTTTTTAACGACAGCTTCTATAGATGACCCAAAGGAAACGAGCTTCGAAGCCTGCGAAAGTATAGCTTTCTAAAAACCGATTCTTAATTATCGAATTCAATGATCAGTGTCGACTGACAGCATTATCCGAAAAATCTCGAAATATCGATACCGAAAGAGGAACGACAGGATTCAGAGCACGGAAGGCTTGAATAGATTCAGAATTTCCGGGCACATTAAAAAGAACTGGTGTTCGAGTGATCGTAAAGCTGGCCTCAAAGAGATCCGGACATATATATGTTTACACGGAGGTTAGTTGCTCCATAATCCGATTACGAAACTCGTCCACGTTCACCGTCGCGTTACACATCGGGTGCACCGGCTGGGCTCCGCGTCCTCCCGGGGTGGGGATTTGTGCTTGGAACAAGAGTATGCTGTTGCCGAGAGGGAAGAGACGACGGAGGAAGAACAGGAGGACGAGGAGAAGGAATATGAGGAGGTGGAGGAAGAGGAGGAGGAGGATGAGGTGGAGGATAAAGAGGGGTGCGTCTTTTACGAAGGCGACTTTGCACCGCGGTAAAAAGTCTCGGCTCGGACCGGTGCATTAGCGGCTGCACCGTATTTCTTATTATCCCGGAGCGAGGTGTATGCTCCCTAGAGCTATTCCTTTCTCTTTCCAATCCCGGGGGCAGCTCTAGGCGAGCTGGTCGTCTCCTCTTCGTTCCACCGACGTCGTCAATGCGGGCGGTCCTGAGCAGTCAGCCTAGTTGGCCGGTGCAGCATTGCGTTCGTGCATGCACCTCGTCCAAGCTTGTTAAGGGCCCCTTGTGTCGTCCGCATTATCCCGCCTGCCGGCGTTTCCTGGATCGTCGCGTGCTCTGCCCGTGGATCGGCCTTAAACCCGCCGCGGCGTGTATCGGTGTGCATAACGGGGTGTAATATGCTCTTGGATTGTGCCAGGATGTTCGTTACTTTGCCAATGAATGGGGAACGGGCACGGTTTCGACGCTCGATTAATACACGAGAGCCTTGAATAGCCTCGTTCGGTCACCCTTAACTAGCGCGACCGCATGCGCGTTCGCTGGCTTCTAACTTAACAGCGTATTCTGCTTTTCAACTTTCTATGGATCAATCAGTTCTTGCCATTTCTTTAAGTGTAAGCGCTCCTGAACACAACCAGACGATTTCTTTGATTATAAATTAATTTAGTTAGAAACGTTCAGCATCTAATGAGGTACTGTAAAGAAACCGATAGAGGTGTTAGTATAGAAACACTATATAAATTCCTGTTTGGTTCTTACGTCTGCAATTGCTGCAAACAATTTTTATTTTTCAAAAAGATCTGCTTATCATTAGACACTGTGGATCTCTATGCAAAATGAAGATTATTTGCATACATATATTTCAAGACACAGGAGCTAAACTTCTTACTTTTTTTAAAATTATCTTATTAAACTGGAACTAATACATTCGTGTCCTTAGATCTTTTTAATATGTCCACTATTTTATATTGCACGTGCCCATTTTTCTCATAAATGCATAAAATCCGCAGTCTGCTTATCACTTATTCGTCACGAGGATTCTTTCAATCAACGAAGCAAATTTTTTCCGTATTGTTGTCTCAGTAAAATCACCGGAACTGACAATTTGCATTAATTGGAAATCCGTTTAATCGTCCAACAGCAACTGCGAAATTCTTGTTATGTACCTTGTTTCTATTTATACACTGGCGTCGGTGCTTTCTCCGCGAGGATCGTAATATAAATATTGCAACATTGTCAGAATACATCAGCCCGTTCTATTCCGGTCGACTGGCGCGGGTTGTTGACGAAGGCCCGTATAATAACAGGTTTTCACGAAACGAACTGGTCGAGTGGTAACTGCGAAGAAGGCACAAGGAAGTACTTCTGTACTGAATGGGCTGATATCGCGAAGATCGCGTATCGAATAAACGGTGGTCATTTATGCCCGGCCGACGCGTACCACGCTTTTTCGTAGAAAAGAAATTTAAACCCGGCCGACTTTACTAGCTGTTTCGATTTTAAAGCTGTCATACGTTTACTTTTATGCATCCCCGACTTCGCTGTAAACTTAATCTTATTTGCGCTGCTAGGATAGCTTCAGAGTCGGCATCAATGAGAATTCCAGATGGAAATATAAGGTTACCGTGGTGAATCGAAGCTGTTCGAATTCGCATTACTGTTCAGAATCTGTTCACTATCTCGAACAACTTTCTATCATTTTAAGTGTTCCGTTGGAAATGTATTTCGAAAGATTTTATTGGTACTAATTTTAAACGATTTTCTGAATTAAATATGTACATACTACTTATAGGGAAAATTAATATAATGCACATTGAAACGCAGACGATTTAAACCAAACGGAATTGTTCTTCCTACATTAGCTATTCTTCACATACAAATATCAAAGAAATTAAGTTCCAAAGGTGTGCAATATTTGGCGAAATAATTATTTGGCGTAAAAAATAGTATTTTAAATAGCATACATATATGTACAACTTAAAAACTAAAATATTTTTATTCAAGGATCTAGATCATAAAATGAAACATTTCTACTCTAACAATCTGAAACAGAAAATAAAATATTTTATTTCAATCTTGCAAGTAATGAGGAATTTCCAATTCATTCGTTGATCTACTTATTTCTCATAAAATTGAATGTGTTTTCTTGCTTCGGTTTAATACTCTGAAAAACCGTGTTACGTATGACTGATCTGCGTACAACCAGTTTTACATACGCAGCAAGTAGCTACTGCGGTTTGTTGAGAAACAATATCAACATACAATGTATCTTGCCATTAGGAAACAATTTATACTCCTAAGTGTAATGAATACGACCTTTCATTTTTAGCAAAAATATTTCATATATAGAAAAAAATAAATGAAATATAGAAAATATTTGCAATGTTCTGTAAATAAAATACTATTTAAAATACTATTTTAGCCAGCTGTGCAATTAACGAGGGTTAACAGAAAAGAAAGAATTTTTGCGGTGAATTCCCGGTAGCCGATTGGGAAAAATCGAATTCAGGTGGAATCCAGCAGCCGATTAATTACGTATCTGTGCTAGCACGTCCTATCGGTGATTTTTCGCCTGTTCCGGCGGTCCCTGTTTTCATGCCTGATCCGCTTAGATCGGCATCCTTGGTTGCGTGCCAAGGGGTCTTAAGGTAGACCCCGATCAGCTGAAACGAGGAAGTGCCGAGTATCCAATGGATCGGTATCGTTCGAGCGGAGAACGTGGAGGTCGCGCGAGCATCGCTTTACCGTGCTCGTTCGCGAGACCTCTCCGCGAGAGAGAGCAGGATAGAACGGCCGAACGGAAAGAGTGAGACAGAACCGCAAGGGAGGTCGTGTAAATGAGACGAATCATGAGAATAGGATTAGCGATCGCATCGACGGGGACCGTCACGTAAAAGCGAATGCAAGCCGTAAGCAATACGAACGCGTTTTTCTCTATCCGAAAAGTTTCTCAACAATTTCTTCTACAAAAATTCTACACCATTTGTCCTACATCATCCACTTAATACAGTGAGTGTGAAAAGTATTCGTACGCCCGTTAAAATAGAATAACGTTTTTATAATTGTACTAAACGACCTGAATTTTTATGATCAATTGGAAGCATTGGTTTACGAAATGATACGAAGAAAACATTTTCCAAATACACGCAAAAATAAAAAAGGCATTTTTTAAAACTTTTTTATTTGGGCCCTCAATAAAATTTTAAAATGTATGTGTTGTTGACCTATAGTAGTTACACACATGCTGAAAATTTCATCGAAATCGATTAACACATACACGAGTTACAAACGGTTAAAAATGGTCAAAATCGTAGCTTTATAAGACTTTTGATCAGTTTCTGCTTAAAATTCCCAGAATCGTAAATTCCATAAAATTTCGATAAAATTTTCAGCATGTTTGTAACTAACATAGCTCTACAAAACATATTTTTTAAATTTTCATTAAGGGACCAAATAAATATTTTAAAAAATGCCTTTTTTATTTTTGCATGTAACCTTGTAAATTATAATTATTTGGAAAATCTTTTTTGCAATATCATTTCGTAAACCAATGCTTCTAATTGATTATAAAAAATTAGGTCGTTTGGTACAATTATGAAAAAGTTATTCTATTTTAAAGGGCCCACGAATACTTTTACACTCACTGTATATGCTTTAGTTATTTCCACACTATCTACTTATTCTTTCAAACGCTTCTACAGGTTTTGCACTCCAAATCCACCGTCCTGCAAGTCAATTTCACCCTGTTGTAAATCACATTCAATCTTTTGTAAGTTTTTGTAAAATAAAATCAGCCAAATGTTAATTAATTGGTAAGAAATTCAAAATTTGATTTATTGCAGAGATGTACATACATCAAACACTTATTTAAAAGTAGTTACCACTCCATTAACTTTATAATGTATGAAAACTGTGTGTAGATATACATACTCATTGCAGCCATTTTCTGATTAACAAATTTTAAAGGTAGAAGTACACATGTATATTAATTGAAGCGTGTTGACTATTAAGTCTCATGTTCCCATCGCGGTAATGACATCATTCACGTGTGACTTTTCCTGAACTCAAAGGAGATGCTGTCAAGTGTAATTAATTTTACATATTTTTAATGGGTGAAATTGATTGGCAAAAGGTTCAATTTGATTTTAAAAACGGTGAATTTGGAGTTCAAAACCTATATACATATACAATGTATCGTGTTAAGGTCGCAAACGCCTATTTTGCAATTTTCTTGCGAAATTCTGAAACCTGAAACGGTTCGCACACAGCAGATTTTTTGCGAATGGTGATTCGGAGTTGCGTTACCGGTCAATTTATCATCGCACCGCTGTCCATGCCTCCATTACGATTTATCGTGCACGCATTATATTTATTGGCAACGAAACCGCGCGAATCGTTACACGATTTAGTGTTACATAATCGACATTTCGGCCAAGATTTATCTCCACCAAATTAGGTTACCGTCTCTGTATGTGTGCATTTCGAAAAAAAGTTCCGTGCATTCATACGTCTTCTCGAGATTAATCTAACTCTCGATACACAGCGAACGAACGACTACCATTTTGCGCGTACAATAACGGCTTTGATAGTTGCTTAGATCGGTTGATATGATATCTTTGCTACCACGAATGTCTTTTGCACAGTCCTTTGATAATACTGAATCGATGTTGCGTGTTTTACGTTGAACTGTAGTGCGTGCAAGAATGTGCTCGGTGCATTACCTTTTCATAATAAATTCTATTGCTGCAATCTTGCTCGAAGGTATGAGTATGAAATCGATCTTTGATATAACGAGATTTCAAGTAACTTTTTCCTTTGCGAAAATGCTCTACGTAGCTTTGTTAAGAAGTTACTAACGAAAAACATGAACCAATCAAAGCACGGCGTAGCGTTGTCATTGGCTGAGCCGGAATCCATCCGCTCGAGCCGCGCTCTGATTGGTCCGTGTTTTTCGTTAATAACTTCTTAACAGAGAGCCACGTAGAACATCTCAGAGGTTAAATCTCTCAAAAATGCAAGAAAAGCTGTAAAAAGCACTTTCAATATTCATAAACGTCCGCAGTGACTCTCGTAATGATTTGGAAAATGTCTATTTGCGAGCGTGGCGAGATCTCGTTCAGAAATGGGATCCCGCGTGGGCGACGCGACGGGAGAAATTTTAATTAAAATAGAACCGCCTCCCAAAGATGACACGGTCGCGAATGTACCGTGTGCCGTCGCGGAGTAACGATATCGTCGTTGTTCACGCGGAAGGATATCGTTTACGATTGGTGCTTTGACGACACCTTTCGTCTGTAGTTGTAACCGGAGACTGTAACTAGCTGCGAAACAGCTTATAGGTTTGTCTGAATGCGAACGATTCCTGCTAAGGGGAGATTCACTAACGCATAAAGCAGCTCGAATGAATTCTAAGGGGTGGTTGTTCTTTTGATGCCGCCTGCATGGTATGTGTCTTGATTAAACTAAGTAGATATCGCTGTAAAAGTTCCGGAAAATTATCGTCGTTATCTCGGCGCAACATCGTGTTGCATCCTGTCGCATTCCGATCTGTTACTTTCGTGGGACAGCTTTATTGGGGCATAAATCTTCTTTTATTTTCTTAATTCTAGCGGTATTCGTCCATTTTACGGGCATACTGATAAACCTAACACCAATTAAAGCTCATTCGCATCGAAGGATAATAACGATATCATTTACATCGGAATTGTCCATTAGCAAGGATTTTGTAGACAATTTTATACTCGCCCGCAATTTATGTAATTGAATTAGAGGTTGTAGAAATTGTTTAACTGCCCCGCGGTCGTAACGGACAAAGTACTATTTTGCAAGCATTGCCGGCGGCTGTAAAACTCTGCCGAACGACTCGCAAAATTACGCGACTTCATTAAGCTCTTTAGTAGGGTTAATGTGTACTTTCGTGCGTGCTTTGAAACATTTTATTGTATAATTAAAAGTAGCAACGAAGTACAGTTGAACACGAGGTAGAATTACTTTGTTTTAGCAACATTGCTTCAGTATTATTATAATTATTGGACTGAGGACTGGGGACTGGAATACCATTTTTATGGTAAACACACTCTACAAATGTAATTTAACACTAAACCTCTATCGAATCTTAATAGTACATGTCGTATATCATCTTTGATGGTCATTTTTGCGAATGAGTCTGATCTATCACGCTCCGAGGTGAAACGCTATTCTGGTAAACTCGGGGGAGTCGAACGGGCGAGTCGTGCGGTCTTATACGAACAGCATTGGTTTGTTTTTATTATTCCAATAATTGTAAAATAAAAAATCTGTTCAGTGTCAACCCAAAAATGAAACTGAACGAAGTAAACATGAACGATGCTAGTAATCCGATGAAGATGTTTGCGTGATTCGTTGATCAACGGTTATTAGTTATTACGAAACAATCATATTCGTAGACGGTCGGCGAAGGGGTTTATTTATCATAATATTGTAGAAAGCGTGTCGATTAAAATGTTTTGCAAATTGAGCGGCGGGTAAAACGCGCGCGGTGAGAGCCATTCTCGGACCGTTGTTGCGCACCACCATTTTCGAGGCGTCCGCAACACCGTTAAGCATAATGAGACGTTCTACCTGTTTTCGAGGATGCATGCCTATTATAATGCAGCGGATAGCTCCGCGATCTGTGCCTCGTGCAATTTACATTCATACTTATCGTAACAGTTATCGATCGCAGATCCGATCGGAGGGGTTAAATTCGTACGTGACCGGCCTCGCCGGTAACGATCAGATAACCGCGATATTAATTTATGCTCGTGATCCTCCGCGAAATTACCGTTGGTTCGGTTCGCGCGATGATCCGTACCGTCGCTCGGGACCCGTGGAAGCGTTTACAACATTTACAGCCCTCGAAGCACTGGGTCAGCACCGCTGCGCGATCTTTGACCCACCACGGCAAGACGCCACCTGCACTTCCGGCAATTCTTCCCTCTCCTCTCTCCCTCTCCCCTCTCTCACTCTTTCTCTCTCTCTCCGTGGGCCTCAGGCCCCCAACATCCTCCCCACCATACCGTCCGCAGACCCCCGGGTCCACGAAGCACCTGCTGTCAGGATTCATTCGCAGACCCTAAGCTGCTTGCTATCCCTTCCTGGACATCTCACCATAGATTACATTATTTCGATCCAATACGGTGTTTTCTTGTTGGTCAAGCTTTACTATAATATTTTGGAGATTCGGGTAATGACGGTCGCTTAAGTAATAATTATAATAAAATGAAAATATTTTTTCATTTTGTTCGTGTTACATATGATTCTTATTATCAGAAGCACACACACGATACACTATCTAAAGTACACTTATTTCCCTACATATATATTCAGTAGATTAGTATACCGCCCTCCGCTAAATGTCTTTATTGTATTAGAACTATGTATTAGGTTGTGGCATATAAAATTTCCGACTTTAGAATACAAATGCTATTTGTTTTGTTCAACAAAAATATCACTGCAGTCTTCAAGGTTAATATGTCATTTTAAGGTACACCGCTTATCTTTAAGGTTCTATCTTCAGTCTCTGTTGAGATGTCTAATTTTATTTTAAAATCAATTTTATATCCACTCAATCAACGCGGTTTTCGTGCATTCTTTTTATAAGAGTGGAAAAACAATGCATTGACGATTATGCAATGTTTGGTCGAAATGTGGTGAACAAGTCAAATCGGCGATGATACAAAAAAACTACAAAATGGAGATGACAATCTTATAAAAGAAGAACGTGATCGATCAAAAGATTCTGCTTCTACTTTCCGAACTTGTAATTTATTGACAGAGTTTGTTGGTGACTTTGGTCAATAAGTTAAAAATAAATTAACTAATAAAAAATATAAAATCGGATATATGCGGCAACCTAATAATATCATCAATTACAAGGGAGCTGCATCACCACTGTACTGAACTTGATCGAATTGTCGCCAAAGGCGGAAGCATGTCTGCCATGGTAGATCGGGGTTCACAGACATCGTCACTCGTGAGAAAAGCGACAGTGCACGGCGGCGATCCAGCGAAATCCGCGGAAGATAACGATTCGTGAGAATGTCGGGCTCTTAAAATCTACATCGTATAATCCGGTATGAGCCCCGCGCGAGCCTATTATCGATCCCGAGGTTTATTACTCGGAAACGGGCATTCTGTCATGCCATCTGGCATTCATAACTCGTAATTACGAGTATATTAAACGCACATCAGTCGCAAGATCTCCCACAGTGTATCCCGATTACGTTACGAATTTCTACCCCGTTCTCCTTCACTTTTCTTTCGATTCTACTGTAAATGAATGCGATTGATCAAAGGAAAGCTTTTCTTTAGATTAAGGCTTTACTGCAATCGCATTCATATGCAGTGCTGATTCTTAGATCGTACAGTTCTACCATTTTCTTGTATTCGACCGCGCGGCTGAAAATGTACTGCATACCGTCAATTAAACCAGACCAGAATTAAACCACTAAATACAGTTCAAATGATATCGTATTTAATGTCATTTTGATGAGAAAAAATGACATAAATTAGTTGGTAGAAGTCCCAGAAAAATTAAATGGAAAATAAAGAGGTTTTGTAATTATAATAGTGTAATAGAATTATGGAAACTGGGGGATAGAAATGAACGATTGTAATTATTTCCAATTAGTTGGCGATACTACTTTACGCGGTTGTCCGGAACAACTTCGATCGACGATATGGTGAAGTTGTGCCCAGACCTCTGTATCCGCTTGTAGAAGCTTCCTGATGACGTTGTTTCACATTACAAATTCATCAGGCGCGCGCTCGCTCGCGAGAGAGCTCGCGTTCCTCCTTCCGGTTGCGCGTAATTGCTAATGACGCGATAATTAAATCTACGTATGCTTTGCGAGACGTTTGCATAGTAATTAGCCACGAGGCACGATGGTCGAGGCCTTTAAGGGGACACAGTTTTTCTACTTGTCGCCATTATCGTGGTCACTGAATTTACATTTCACATTTGAAAGGGAAACGAGTAAAATTTGAGGGGAGAAGTGGTTACGATCCTATGCAAGATGGCGGATGGTCTCAACCGAGAGAATGGTGTCATTACGAGAGAAGTCACGTTGTTGGTTTCACGAAATACAGTTAGGAGCAAAATTGATCACACACACTTTAAATCAGAATAACTTTTTTATGAATGGATCAAAGGACTTCAATTTCTCTCTAAAGCTTGAAGAATTAGTTTAGTAAATGACATCTAAAAAATATGTTGAAAAAATGCATTTGGTTGGAATTGTGAAAAACAATAGTAAAAATTGATTTTTACGACTTTTTTAGCTGGGCCAATAATGAAAATTTAAATCATTTGTTTGGTCAATTCATATAAATTATATACGCTCCAAAAATTTCATTGAAATTGGTTGACGAGCTATAAACGATCAAAAGTGGTAAAAGTTGCAATTTTTCAAGATTTTCGGCCTTTTTACCAGTTTTGAACGTTTATAACTCGTAAACCAATTAACCAATTTCAATGAAATTTTTGGAACATATATAATTTATACGTGTTGACCAAACACATCTTTTAAACTTTTAAAATGCATTTTTTCAACATACTTTTTAGACGTCATTTACTAAACTAATTCCTCTAGCCTTACAGAGAAATTGAAGTCGTTTGGTCCATTCATAAAAAAGTTATACTGATTTAAAGCGTGTGTGATCATTTTTGCTCCAAACTATATATTTAACTATAATTGATCATCGAAAAGAAGTTTTTTTCGCTCCATCCCAGCACACATGTTAGAATGTTTACCAGTCTACGTCGAAATTAACATTCTAACATGTGTGCTAAGATGGATTGAAAAAACCTTTTTCTCGATGATCAAATTCGATGATAAACTATAATATAGTTTATCGCTATAGTCAAATATATTTCGTGAAACCAACAACGTAACTTCTGTCGTTCATTGAAGTTTAGAAAGTTTGCAGGTATAATATTACGATTTTGCTGTTGCAAGAGATCCACGGTGATTGGTACCATATAAAATTTCGCTGCATGCAATGCGAAACTGGAAAATCACGAGCGATGCGAAACCTTTTTCTTTTTGTGCGCGCGGTTATTCATCTGTATCACGTGGCCAGCCTCGCGTCCTAAGCCACTACCACGTTTCAAGCATGAATCTATTCATTGCCCTCGCTCGCATTATGTACTCGGTATTACTCGTTTACCACGTTCCACAGTTCTTATATACCTCGATTATTTAACTTCGACCTAGCTAGACCACTTCTTACTCGAACAGGTAGGCGTGGAGGGGGTACGATTTGCTACCAGGAATGCTGATTGTTTTCAAGGCTTCCGAAGATATCGATCGTGTTTAATAAGATGTAGGCTGTAGTGGTGCTTCGTATACGGTTCCTCATTGGCTGTTCAGTTTCTTCAGCGTTTAACAGAAAATTGCAATTTATCTTGCAAATTGATAACCACTAAACAAAAGAAAACTGTCGATCTTTGTATTACAAGTGCAGGTTAGTAGTAATTCTCTCTTTCTCTTTAACAAATTCACATTGGTATTTTTATTCGCGTTTCATAAGAGGTTACGTTGCATTTAATAAAATATAACTGCACGGGTTATTGCGACGAAACAAGCGGTGGGAGATTGTGAATCTTCATGCAAAATAAGAATTTTCAAAGTCGATTATAACAAACAGCAGCTGAATGAAAATGTGTGCTTCCTTCTAATAATTCGATTACGTCAAAAATAGTGTAACGACAGCCTTAGAT
Organism: Lasioglossum oenotherae; assembly: GCA_028455765.1. Classification (NCBI taxonomy): domain Eukaryota; kingdom Metazoa; phylum Arthropoda; class Insecta; order Hymenoptera; family Halictidae; genus Lasioglossum; species Lasioglossum oenotherae. The sequence continues at coordinate 9,470,555 of CM052298.1, read as the reverse complement.
TCTTCCAATATCTTATCACTGTCGGATTTCAATTAATCATTTTTCTGATAAATGTATAAAATCCGCAGTCTACTAGGTCACTCGATGATCCGCGCCAGTGACCTACTACAATCGTCCAGAACGTTCTATCTCAGCTTCCAATTTCTCTTTGCTCTCTGGGGCGAAAAGCGAACGAGCAAGAACGAACAAAGGAAAAAGGGGGGTATATCGAGTAAATATAGAAAACAGCAGGACAGCCGTTTCCTTCCGTAATGCTCTCGAAATGCTTGGCTATTAGTCGCAGAAATGTGAGGAAGAACGAGCGCGAGTGGAGGTTGTTAGCGTAAACAGAAGCTCATAAAAGTTGGCAAGAATGGCCCCGGAGTGGATTCAGTCTCCATTTAACAACGATTTCCCACGAGAGACGTGCTCGGTGGAAATGGTGCACGGCATTATGGGTACTAGAAGTGGTACGCCGCTTTTGTAGGCGAACAGGAACGCTAATCCCGGCGTGGCCCCGTTCCCGGGGTCTCCTCGTCGATGACCTCGACAAGATGTTCCTCGAATGAGGTCGCAAGCAACAGCTTCTCGGCCCGTGGAACCGCGACAATGACGCTGTAAATCCGTCAACGGCCTCAACGGCGGATCATTAGCTTGTTTATCATTGATTATAGAACCCACGCGTCCTCTCTAATTACCGTTACCGATCGTTCTCCTCTCGATTGTATGCGAGCCTACTGATGTTTATTAATGCTCCGCGAAACACCATCGGTGCTGGGTTAAATACTATTCCGAACGTAGTAAATAGCATCCGAGATTAACGACTCATTTACCAACCGTGGAAGAATGCCACGATAGACCTGCTAGATAGTTTTATAATTAATTGACCGCGGATCTTTATGCAAAAGAAAAATCGTCCGCGCCAGTTGCAACACGCGGGTGCCAAATAGGAATTCCTTTGATAATCTTTTGTCCTTAAAAGATATCCTTTTATTCTTTTTACTGCTTGAAATTTCTCTTACTTGTCATACTTGCATGAAGTTCTAAGGACTTTCTAGTCCTAGAAAGAATTCTATACATAATATTTTAATGAATGTTCTTCTAGATAAAGGAGAGTGGTAATTTTACGCGAACAATTATTTTTACCATGAATTGTGATTATTGGCGTAAAGTATGAAAATAAAAGAGGAATTAATATATCTATTAAATTATACAGTTGTTCAGAACAACTCGCGCAGGAAGCGCGAAGGGTGAAAGATGCTTCGGCAGATACTTTCGAAAGTTAATAAGTAATTTCTGCCGGGTTGTCCAACGTGTAAAATGGATTTTATAAAAATCGTTCTCGTCGCTGGCACGTCAATTAATTTCTGTCGAGAAACGTGCACCAGCTTGTGTTTGTGGATGGTATACACTATTACGGAAAGGTCACTGGTACATGATATTTGTTGAGAGCATCGAGTGATTACCCGCGGTTGTGCTGCACGCGAAGACGTAATATGAAGTGGAGATTAGAATCAGACACGGTTTCTCCTCTCTTTAATTATTCTATGGAAAATCGGAAAGGACGCGGAGGTATTTAGCACGAATTCGCAAGACAACCCTCATTTCCCACAGTGTCTTTCACTCAAACCATGTCAATACAGGCTTATCTTCTGACCCGTACATGTGTTTTCAAGCTTGTCCGCTGCATTACATTCGTTCTTTCACTCGAAACCCCCAAAAATTTAACAGAAATGATCGAGCTGTAGATTGTTCTCCGAATTTCCTATATTTGGAAAGAAAGACGAAGTAAACTTCACTTTGTGGGACCACAAATTTTGTACGTTTTACAACGTGACCTCGTAGATTTTGACGAGAAAATGCCAAAACCCCAAGTTTTAATGTCAGGAATTCACTGGCACAAAAGTTATACGCGTGTAAAGTTAACTTTAAGCGTTTTTGAAATAAGTTTTTAATAAAATTGAAAGATATTTTACATGAATTATCAAATTACCGATTTAGATAAAGTTCTCTGAATTGTTTCCCTACATTTGCAAAGGACGATAAAGTAACATTACATTCTATCTAGGAAGAAATAAGATGTTTTGTCAAATTGTCAAGCTCCACAAGATTGAACTAACTACTGATTTAGATTTAGAAGTTCTTTTGAAAAGGTGCCGTGCACGTAAAAATTTTCAAAGCGATCAGATGCATCGTTGCAATGGTTTATGAGATTTTCTCGAACGCCCCTCGCGGAATCCCGTCTCTTCGAGCGATTTCCCGCGGCGAGCCCGCCAGTTCGCAAGGCGTGTGCACACCGAAAAGGTCAAATTGCGTATTACGTGTATGCGCGAGCGTATGGGCTGAATTTTAAATTGAAGCACGATTTCTATTATCCGACTCACAAAAATACCGCGGAGCGAAAGTTCCGCGCGGCGCGGCAGTCCGCATCGAGTTGGAACAATGTATGACGTGTTTGCTGACGATGTCGGGAAAGGAAAACGCCAGTTCTAGACGAAAATGCTAATAAATTCGAAGTAAAATTGAAAGATACAGGAGCAAGGCACCTAAATATAGCTTATCGACATCGTGTTCTGCAGTCGAATAGATAGAGTCGTGAATTAATCGAAATCGCCAACGTTCGCAAAAATGCGACGATAAGCGAGAAATAGAGAAGAAGGAAAGTCACTCGCGACTCGAACGATTATTCCAATGATCTTCGGATGAGTTTCATTGCCTAACCCTGATTGGACAGAGATTTTTATGCTAAACTCCCACTTGTAACGAGATAATGATCGTCCGATGGACATACATCTAGAACGGCGTCTATTATGTCGGCTGAATTGGACGGCAATTAAGAAAACTAAACGAGGCCCGTCTCGGTTTAACGATCGATCGAGAAGGAGACGCGTTTTCTTGTCGTTGTTGAATTACAGAAACGGCACCGGGTTCGTGTCCAACTTCTGGTCCAAAAAGACAATTAAACAGTAACGAGCAGGCTGGCCATCATTGCGTACAACCGCAATTTAGAAATCTGACAATCTATTATCCCCGATAGAAGATGGAGATATTAACTAGCGGTGACCTAGGACTGTCATGTACTTCGTGTTCTGTCAAATTTTTTTGTAGAAAAGCGATGGAACTGCTGGATTTTTTATCCAAACCCCTCTCTGTCCCCAACTTCGATTAGAAACGAGTATCGTCCCGCGAGTAGAACGGATTGAAATTTGAGTAGCATTAGCAGATTTTAATAGATTGATCGTGTCAGATTAAATGAATGTTAATTAGCTCTTTCCGAGCGCGGCGCGACTATAATCGCGCGGCAATTAGGAGGAAGCGGACTCGGAAATTACTCCACCGCTGTAAAAAGAACAGCTAATGCCCGAACAATTTACTACAGAGATCAACGCGAGGGAAAGTCGGCAGATGAAGGAATTACGCCGGAGATATACGTTTGTTTTCTCGCGTTGTCGCGCCTCTTGCCATTTCCTTTGACGATTGACCTGCTTATTTGCCAAATGGATTAATTCAATTCATTCAATGCTACTATTCAGTACAGCATGCTTATCATTCAGTACAATCCTGTATATGGGTCACCCTGTACGTATAATACAAGCTATGTGGACTTTCAGGATCGAATTATTGATCATCGGAAGCACTTGACTGTGTTGACCTTTGATTGGCCGACCTCGATCCAGAAGCATCGAATCCTCTTTTTCTGTTAAGCATTGACCTTTGATATCGATTGAACTTTGCCAAGCACCTCTCCTGAATGGTTAGGACGAGATCAAAATGTCACTGAACCTATGTGGACTTAAAATAAACTACAAGTTTTAGTATTCTGTTCGATTACTGTGATTCCTCGAATATCTGAAACGATACATCACGCAGAGACATTTTTCAACGTGTTGTAAACAGTGTCGCTATTAAATCCCTAACATGGAAACTCATGAGATACTAACCCTTTATAATTCTGTGAAACATATGACGTATTAGTAACATCGAAAAGTCACAACGTAGTTCCAATGATTCTCAGCATTCTTAGTAGACCACTAATGACTATGATAAACCCGGCCATTATCTACAATCATAAATTTTTTTACGGTAGACAGTAGGCAGTTACATTCACTTAGCTATTAGCATTGTCTATAATTTAATAAGCTTCGGATTTCCAAGGCATGTTTAATGAAACTCTCCGCAAATAACTTTTACTTTCTGCTAGTAAATTACACGTGTTTTAACTACATTTTAGTTGTCGTACCATTTCATAGAACATAACTACCGCATAATCTCAACACGGAGCTTTCGTTTTCGGTGAAACATGTCAATATTTTGCACTTTTTCAAAATGCAGAGGTGTAACTATCCGACTTTATACACAAGCTTTGCTTTCATCATACTTTTAATAACCCTTTTTGAAAAATACAGAGTAAGATGAAAGACATGCATTGCCTGTCACGTACGTTATGAATCACAACTTGAGATTCTACAAAGACGCTTTAAAAGAATTCTGCAAAAAATCGATATTTTCATCGAAAAAAAGGACACGGCCATTAAGAGAATTTTCAGAGGGCGAAGCCTTTCGAAGGTCGTTTAACCAGAGTGATTTAACCAGAGTCGTTTGCTTGGATGTTGCAGGACGCGAAACACCCCGCGTGGCCGCGGCACTCGTAGGAGATGGCGAAGGCAGGTTGATCGCTACCCCCGTGCACAAAGAGAGCATCGCGTCGAGGAGCAAGGAGGACTTGGCGCAGGAGGCGGCGCTGGTACTTCAGCAAGCGGGCAGCCTTCATTGTGTCGCACACGATAACCGACGACTGCCCGGCCGATTCAGCACACTTCCGGCACGTCGTAACAAGAAGAGGCCGGAACTGCCGCTCGATGTGAGACGCAGGAGCGAGGAGATCGGTGGTACGACGGGCGCGGACTCGGTCGAGACGCCCCGGCTCAAGAAGAAGGCACTGGAGCGAAGCGCGAGCGATGCCAGTGCGAAGAAGCTAAAAGGCACCCTAGCCAGGTTCTTCTCCCCTAAGCTTGAACGCAAGAGGAACCCGGTGGGCCGTAGCGCGAGCGACGCGGGGGCGTCAACGCGATCACACCGCAAAAGGAGCGGCAGTGAGAGCGAGGGCTCTCACCTGAGCAGCCTGCGCGCGAAGAAACAACTGTCCCCGATCATCGAGGCATCGCCGCACGTTGATCAGCAGCCGTTCCACTTCGGCAGGATCAATGTGAACGAGGCCGCGAGCCGGCCGGAAGCGAAGAAGTCCAGGCAAGAGGAGTCCGATGCCAGAAAGGTAACCGAGCCGGAGCTCGAGCCGTTAGCAGAGACGCGAGACCAGCCCGAACAACAGACGGAAGAACCCGACGAGCCACCGGTATCGCCCCCGAGAGCGAACAAGGCGACCGTGCGGCGCATACCCATCGAGCTAGAGGACGATAACAAGTCCAAACGGGAGGGGGAACAAAGGAAAGAGGAGAAGGCAGCCCGGACCCCTTCACCGGCAAAGGACACCGGGCTCGACGAAGTAGACAAGGTCGCCGCGAGTAGCATGCTGCACAGCAGCCGATACGATCTCCAACAACGCGACGAAGAGTCAACGATACACAAGATGATTCACCGATTGTCCAACGATCGATCGCCACCGCCCCAGCTGACCAGGACCATGGTCTCGCCCGGGCCGGGTTTCGGGCACAACAACAATCGACCGTTCTCCTACACCAGACCGAACGAGTCCTGTAGCTCTCCGCCCCCGCAGACCAACGTAATCTATGCTCAGGTGCAGACCGACAAGAAGAAGGCCCAGAGGAGTCACTCGGACAGCGACGAAGGCCTCGGCCTGGAGCGAAAGGACTCCTCCCGTGAGAACAGTCCCGCGGAGAAGGAGTACCGTAGGACGGATTACTCTTACAACAGCGACCTGCGACGCAACAACGAGATCAACACGTTCAAGTCGAGGTTCGAGGAGGACCGGAAGCCCGTCAGTCACTTCACCGGTCACTACAGCAGCGCGCAGGATTACACGTCCAGGAACTCGGACGGGAAACGACACCACGAGTTCGAGCAGATCGACCGACGGTTGTACGATAAACCGGAGAAGTACACGTCGACGGTGTTCGTCGATACTTCCGGCAGGGGCAGGGCCGACGGGACGGACGCCAGGCAACGGGAAACCAACGAGTATCAGCCGAGACAGACGCAGCCCGGCATTTCGAACAAGACATTCGAGCTGAGCGCGAGGCGCGATCTACTCGAGTCTCGGATCAAGTCGAAGCTGCTGGCTGACGAGAGATTCGCCGCGAAGAACAGTGCGAACGTGCCGATCAAGAAGTCCGAGCACGAGATCATCGATAAGCCGATCGTGCCATCGCCTGTCACGCCGAACCGCGTCGCGTCCCCGAAACGTTACATGGACACCTACATCACGGAGACGAGGACCAACAGTAACGGGGAGAAGTACATCTTCGAGAAGGAGATACACGAGGACAACGGCAAGGTCTACGGCTACGAGAAGAAGATCAACAAAATATCGACCGACGGGTACATCGACGCGAAACCGAGGGACGGATACACCGTGGAGACCAGGACGGACAAATACGGCGACAAATATATCGTCGAAACACGAACGCACGAGGGCTACGCGGACGATTTCAAGCTCGTCGGCAACCGGCCTAGAAACAGCCCCGAGGAGCGTTTCCAGGGTATCAGGGGTTCCAGTAGTCCGTACAAGGTGTCCAATTATCATCAGGAGGAGCATCCGGTGCCGCATCACTTCCGCGGAGAGTCCAAGGAGAACAATGTGCTGCCCTCACCTATCGTCGCGAAGAAATTCACCACCGAGAGGAAATTCTCGAAAAGCGAGGACTTCCTGGACCGCGAGACCAGACCCAGGGAGCCGTACTTGCCGAAGAAGAAGAACTTCGAGTCGATACGCGGCATGAGCAAGTCGACCCAGCGATTGGACGAGATAGGCGAGAACGCGAGAGTCAGGGCGCTCAGGAGCGAGTACACGACCAGGTCCCACGAGAACCTGACCAGCAGTCACGCGGACTATGTGAACGCCAGGGACATGCGTCGACCGTTGCTGGAGAGTCCCACGATAAATGGTAGGAAGGAAAGGTCACCTTTCGCGAAGAGACACCTGGATAGTTTGAGAGAGGGGCCTAACGACGACTACGACACCGATATCTCTCAGATGACGAACAGTCAGCTGGAGTCCAAATATTACAAGGAGACGCGCACCACCCAACGGTACACCACTAGCAAGCACCCTGTTCACGACGACTACGACAGTTCTCCACCCAGGATACGCACCGATCGCGGTGGCTATAACTCCAGCAGATACGACTCGGACACCACCGCTAGAGACTCGATCCGCTGCGAGACCAGATACGACGAGAGCTCTCGGACTCTGAGAAAGGAGCATCGAAATCTGGACGAGGACCCGAAGAAGCCTTTGCGTCGTTCTCGCAATCGGTTGGATTACTTCGACGATTCTGACGCCAGGGAGAGTCCTCGAGTGAAGCCCTCGGTCGGCAGACTGGAGCCCTTCGACGAGAGCCCTACCAGGCCGGCTAGGGCTTTCCACGAAGGCGGCAAGTCGAGGCACATCAGACAGGAGACTCGGTCGCACACCGAGCGGCGTCAACGCGAGACACGACTCAGTGACTCCGACCGGAAGGACCGTCTGGCCGATTCGGGGATCGAGAACGATTACAGGCGTGACTCGCAGGAGGTGGACAGACGGGAACAGATCGAGTCCGAGGACGAGGGGTTCGTCACGAAACAGTTCGTCAAGCACGAACGGAGGCACACCGATCGGAACATGAACTTGACTGCGTCCGAGCAGCGGAAGTACGACAAGTATTCGAACGACGTATCGAAGTCGCCGCCGGTCACCGCGAAACCACCGTCCGGCGCCGATAAAAAGTACGAGAAGAAGGCGGCGAAGAAGAGCGGCACGATGAGCAAAGTGAAGCAGCTGTTCAGCAAAAAGGAGAAGAAGGCGAAGGAGGAGAAGAACAAGAAGAACGCGAGGAGCGGTGGCAGCGGTAGCGGCGCGCTCACCGACGACGAGGTCACCATCAGGTACAGGGAGTACCGAGGCGATCAGCTGAGGAGCGCGAAGAGCGCCAGGGATTTGGGCAGCGACATCAATCAGGTAAGGATTCTTTCTTGTCTTGATCCGATCGGAGATTTAGAGAACCGTTGCAAGCTGCATCCGAAAATATTAATTAACAATATTGTGTCAAGATTTTGATACACAACGGATTTTTATACAAAATAGGACATGTTACCAGACGCAAGAGTTGTATAGATATTTATTTATTTCTTCGAAATTGTTTAAGAAATTAATTCGAGAAGTGTACGGGGACTCGACAGTTAAACAAGAAAATTGACCATGTAGGAAAAAAGCCTACCGCAATTTTCTCACCGAGTTCACGACTGCGTAACGAACGAATAGTGTGAAATTAAAGTTAATATTGGGTGATTTCGGTACGGGAGATGTTCCTGTCGCTAACATTGAATCCGTCGGCATCTCGCGCGGGGTTAGAACGTTAATCCGATGGTAGGAACGGGACATTGAAATTGTGAAACACATGGTGGTAAAGATATTAAGCCCGAGAGTCCATAGAATCGAAATAAAAATGCGTTTACGACAAATAGTAGCGGCGAGAGAGAGAGAGAGAGAGAGAGAGAGAGAGAGAGAGAGAGAG
>CM052298.1:9269979-9461783 GCA_028455765.1 Lasioglossum oenotherae | reverse complement strand
GTAAATCTTTTTATCATGTCCACTGCTTTAAATTGTGCTTACCCATTTTCGCCATAAATGCATCGAGTCCTCAGTCTACCAATAACTTTCTTTCAATTAAGACAGCTTGAGTTTTTTTTTCAGATATTAGAAAGACTAGTTTACTAGGCAGTATGTGAACAAATTTGTTTTAAATTGCTGTTGATTACAATTACGAAGAAACATGTAAACAACGCCTGCAATGCAAATTTAAAAAGAGCATTATTCTTCTTGTCCATGAACGTAAATGGTGATTGTTCGTAGATCGGTGAACACAATATCGGAACAGATTCTTTATCGAAATGAAAAGAGGAAGGTTCAACTTGGCTAGTAACAGATACTCAATTGACACGTCTATTTTGAATTGTTAGTTATCATCTCCAAAGCCTGTACGTTTTATTCGAGACAGGATCGTACCGCGAGAGACTTCTATATCGCTGATGCTTAATCCCGAACACCTTCATCGGAATTAGGGGACGTAATCCTGTTGAACGTGGTGCACAAGATTTAAGACCACTCTAACCGAGGTATCATTCGGAGAAGATAGCGAGCGAGTCAGGTTCCCTAGCCGGTCCCGTTTATTCGCCGAAATCAATCCCTAATCGCGTCGTGATACAGAGCCGCGAACAGGGCCGTGATAGGTGAGCTAATAAATCGTAATAATCCCGACGTTATACGTCGGCACGGCAAATGCCATTAGTGTGAACTTTCGATGGAAACGGGATACGCGGCCTCGTGGCGGTGCACACGCCAAGGCAAGGCTCGCCAAGCCAAGCCAAGCCAAGCCGAACAGAGCCGCGCGCGTTTGGGTGTAGGTCAGCTGGTGGGTGCAATGCTGAGGAGGTGTGGGCCCTGCATACCGGAGATCTCCCTGGATCGAGAATGATCCTTTCAGCGCTCGAGTCAGCCAGCACGATCATACGTGTTGTGAAGGGTGTGTCTGACGCAGCGCACTTGCTCCACATACCGGGATTTGTTGCATTAACAATAGAGATTTCGCAATTCTGCGAAACGACCGTGTACGTTTCTTCTTTAACGCCGAACCTAGATGCCTCGGATTATTTATTTTCAAATTGGTAGAACTACGAAGACTCATTTCGTAGAAAATCGTTGAATGAATTTTTTAATCTCCTGTTACTCGCGCCCCGATTCGTGCACAATTCTTAACCAGCCCTTGTGTAGCCAACAGGGAACCCATTTACTACATTTCCTTCAACAACTTGTTAATGTTCCTCTAAAAATATTACAAAATTTCTCTGAATTCTTTGCTCGCTGATACATTAATTAATAGTCTTAAAATGAGAATTTGTGCAAATATGTTGACTACAAAAGGTTTTATATAATCTATACATTTTGGGTAGCTACATAAGGGCTAGTCGCATGGGCACGTGTATGTAATATTAAATGTAATTAAATTATATAGTAATTATAAATTAAATTAAATGTAATTAAATGTAATATTAGATAATATTACACGGATTAACGCCTAGTCACAGACGTGCTGTATGCGAGACCTGTAAGAAGTTTAGATTCAGATAAACGAAGAATAAGAAACTCTGATTTGAGATAGAATGATGTAACACTACAATCAGAATTCCTTTATGCACGTTGCGAAAGAAATTGAGACCAGAGTAAAAAATATAATTCGAGGCCGCACGTCTGCGGTAACGGCGTAATATTTCGGCGTCTGTGATCGCGGGTTAAGATCCGGATTAGTTTATTACACGTGATATGGGAACCTCTACCTGAAACATGAAATTTTGCGGAATATTCTTCGACTACGATCGCGAACGTGCGTGAACATCCGCGGCGTGTACGCATGACCCAGAAAGGTTTCTGGCGCAGGCTAAAACCGCGAAAGGAGACCGAAGAGGTACACGAAATTGGGTATCCCAGTTTTCCAGGGTCCCCGGAGAGTCTGGGCAAGAGAGCGTTACGAGAGTTTCTTGACGAGGCTAGAGCGAAACGAATCTTGCTCGCATCTCTTAGGGCTATCAACGGTACAGTGTGGCGCGCGCGCGAGCTCGGCTCTTCAGCAGGATGTTACACGGCCAGTTTCGTACACGGACGTGAGCAACAGAGATGCAAGTAACACCGGGGCCGATCATTATGCGATCTCGCGGAAGGTTTCCGTGATGGCACACCGTGGCATAGAGCATCGTGGCCAGGATAGGTGCCTAAGCTCGAGATATCAATAAATAACCTATCTGGCAATATTATCTCAACGGTTTTATGCCCCGTGGAGCGGGGAATGCGATCCAATTCTTCCGCGGCCAGCGCCGACTCCTTTCCTTTAACCCAAGCCAGCAATCGACTTGGCCTTCGCGAGTGGAGGTGTGAATGATCCGCCTACCATAACCGAACTCCATCCAACTACCAAAGCGTTCGCTCGTTGTCTAACTACGATTCACGAGTGCACGAGCTCTTTTCCCTTTTCCGACAACTGGACCGCACAGCTGCCATTCTTTACCCGTCCGACAGAACAGTCCACAGCATTGGATCGTTCCGAAAGTTATGGCGTTTTTATAGGTGAACTTTCAAGCAACCTCGGAACCAGAACACTGAAAGCTATAGTAATGCACTCGCCGTGACGATGCCACGATACATACGCTCAAACGATGATAACTAGACTGCGGGTTTTGTGCAGTTCTGATAAGAGTGAGACGATCGAATTCGGAACAGTAACAGACATTTGTGAATTCTACGCTAGAATTGAGAAAGGCTGTCAGTGCCATTTTGTTTAAAATTGTTTTGTCAACGCTAATATAATGAAGTACAAAAGTTCTGAGTTGGTTACAAGACGATCTTACAAATTTTACATGGATTTTCCTCGGAATTTTCATGTTGGCACTTTCTTTTTCAATTCTAATCTCCAATTTAAGAAGACCGATATGTAAGTTCTAACTTATTAAAATGGTAAACCAGTTTGCATGCATTGGTTATGACTGGACAGCGGCTTTCATGCATTCATGGTAAAAACGAGTTGATGCAATTTAAAACAGTAAAGAAATTAAACCCGTTTACAGATGTCGATATACTATTGTCAATTTATTAAGATCATTAAAGAAGTTTTTCTCTCCGAAATTTTCTATTTGATCAGCTTGAATATCTCGCTTAGTTTTAGTAACAGGAAAAAAAACGCTATACGACAGTATTAACGTAACCGAAGGGGTAATATAATGATTGGGAAAAAACTTTTTTCAAGGTCATTTTTTCTTGATATCAAGGTCATCAATTTTTTTAATGGAACTATATGTTTTTTTATCGCGATGTAATAGTAGGGGTGAAGTCCTCTTTTTGACAAATTATACAATGATCTACGTGTGGCCTTGGGTATGAAAAATCCAAAAAGCATTACGGGTATTATCAGTGAATAATTTACTACACTAATTGGTTTGGTTGAACTACTTTATTTCAATAAATGTTCGAAATGATGACCATTGTTTTCAATAGAAGATATGAAGATGCTTATTAGAAACCATGAGAAGAGCCAGAGAATCATTTATTTTCCGTATACAACAATGTATTGAAAACAATGGTCATCATTTTGAACATTTATTGAAATAAAGTATTGCCCCTTCGGTTAGGTTAATATTGTCCTATAACGTTTCTTTTTCTGTTACTAAAACTAAGCGAGATATTCAAGGTGGTCAAGTTAGCTGGGACACCCTGTATAGAAACTTGTAGGTATTTAAATACTGTTCAACTTTTGTTGGAAATATTCTTCCATCAGATTATTGGAAATTATTGCAAAATCATTATAATCGAAGAATTTACACAATTTCCTTAAAACACTTGAAAATCGTTAATGAATGAACGCAGTTTCAGAAACAGTTTCAGAACGCGCAAAGCCTTCTATAAAATCTCTTAACTTTCGATGAAGTAGGGTACTTCGCAAGTGTACAAATAAAAAGACAATACTGAAGCCTTATTCTTCAGACCTTTAACCGGGTCGGACAAAAGAAATCGTACAACTTGGGCAACATTTTAAAAATTGACTTTTTTCCGATTTTCCGGGTCAAATACCCGGTGAGACAAATCCCCACAGCGCACCCACACAGTGAATTCATTGAATCAGCGGGCGTTTCCGCCCGCGCTCTCGGCAATTCAGAGTTCGCAGCCTCGACACATTTGATACCGCGTCGGATCATCAAAATTCAGGAATGTCTTTTTCACGAGGGCGACCGGGGAAGTTCCGTATCTTATCCCCGTGACCCGAGCACACGATACACCGCGCCGGACGGGACAAGGGGCTGGCGAAAGGAACGTGAGCGGCTTTCACGTGCTTGGAAGCTGTCGTCCTATCGCTCCCCGATATTCCGGGAGTAAAATTCCTATATAGTGGTTTTCCTGGTTGTCCGTTGGCCGGCACAGCACGACGCGTGCATGCGTGTGTAGGCATTCGGGTGTAGGTGTGAACACGTAGGCGCGAATATATCTCCTCGCGCACGGAATCGTATCTCCGCGGATCTGTTAGCCGCGCGCGCGCAACCGCCGCGCGGCCAAACGAAGCGATATCTGGAACCGTGCGGTTAGACTTGTCGCGGAGTTGGCGAATATTCGCGCGACGCTTTCCAATATCTGTGTTCCGCCCTCTCACTCCGTTTTAAGCAGGTTGCCACGACCGTAAACGTGATTTGCATGCTGGAAAACATGTTAAACAGCCGCGCGAACGATGGCTTTCCTCGTCGATTTCCCTTCGCTGCGATTCTTCTCGATTCACACACACGTTTCGCCGTGACGATCACTTTCCATCGTGTTAACCCTCGGTGACCATTCTGGCTTGTTTATGTCCCCAGCGAAATTTCACTCTTGAATTTCTTCGGAGGATAAGAAGGTAGCAGCATGGGCCCCTATCCTAAACGATAACTTCCAATCATGATACAGTGTGTCGTAAAAATGGCGGAGGACCTTCACAAGGGTGGCTCCTGAGGTCATTTGAAGTCACTTTTTCCTTAAAACACACGAATTAATCAGAGCGCAGCTACAGCGGACAGATTCTGGCTCGGCCAACGGAAATGCCAAGCTCTGCGGGACCTGTCGCCGAGCCCGAATCTGTTTGTGCAGTTTTGGAAAGTTTTCGTTAACTTGTTCGCTACCACCGTCACAAATATGTGACATCCATAATCTGACAATTAGTTTTATACACTTCGTTGTTTAAAGTCACAGTAGAATGCACAATTTTCAGAGGATCTGTGACTTTCTACTGTTAAACTGTTTTAATAATTAAAAATTGGGTACGTTGCACTTAATAAAACTTTCGAACAAGGAAGGTAAGCAACGAAACAAATGCTGGTAGCGAACATGTTAATAATTCTTTAACGAAGCCGATGCGGAAATTTTCGCCAAGGACAGAGCTTCTTCAAACGATTCAACGGAGGGTAAAAACGAATCGACCCTGTATCTTAGACGTATCGAAAGGGGCAAACGGTTGCCGTTGGTAACCGATAGAATTTCAACGTGGCAAACGAGCGGGAGACGCGTTTCTCGCGAGCCACTGGATCGGTAAATTACACACAGGCGGATTACGAGAAACCCGGCTGGAAGAGACAGCGACGTGTGCGCCAAGATTTCCCTCCGCGGGGTGTACACAGCACGGTCCCATGCTGATCGGTGCGCGCCGGTTAGAAGCAATTAATTACAGGAACGAGCGATTAATGATCTGAAACCTTCGTCCGACCCGGTTGCGGAGCACACGCACACACACACAGAGAAACAGAGGGAAAAAATCTTTCCTCCACCGTAGAGCGAGAGATGCCTCGAGCCGACTGATCGAGCCCACTTTCGCGAGCTGATTTTTGTCGGCATACTCTACACGCGTATAATCTCTCCTCTGTAACTAGTACGATCCTCGTAGCCCCACCAGGAATTAAAGGTGAATCGCCAGTCGGGATGACAAATGGATCATGGGGAATCTGTAATGCTTCGTAATGAATTACGCAACCGAACGACTGGCGGGATTTCATACAGAAACGCGAGCCGGGAGCTTCGAACAGAATATACGAATAGGACGAATATACGTAGAAGTAACACATAAAATTGTAAGATACTAAACGTAACCCGTACATCATATTTATCAAGTATTCGAAGTCGCATGCGAGACTTATTTCTGCTGTACAAAAATATTTGGTACTGCAATGTTTAAACTTCTATCTAATTTTTGTCTGTATTCTAAATTTTGAATATATGTATTGTGCAGGGTGTCACAAAATTATATGTCGTGGACATCAATAGCGCGATTCTACACCCCCGATTTAGTCGAAAATGACGTAAGAAACCCCCCGCAAAATTGACCTTGAACGTGAAAAACAAGGTAAAAAAACCAACAATTTTTTTAAGGATTAGGATTTTTTTAATTTTTATACCAAAATTTTCTTTTGAAATCTACAATCTTAAATATTAAAAGAAAATTTTGGTATGAAAATTTTAAAAATCTTAATCCTTAAAATAAATGTTGGTCTTTTAACCTTGTTTTGTCACGTTCAAGGTTAATTCTGCGGAGGGTTTCTTACTTAATATTTTTCGACTAAATCGGGGGTGTAGAATCGCGTTATGTTGTCCACGACATATAATTTTGTGACACCCTGTACAAACAGATATGTTTTGTTCGGCGATTAACACGTCTGTACTTAGAAGAAGCAGTATTTTTATGTTCTGGAATTCTTATTAGTCTTATTAGTTTCAATCGTTGTGATTAACCAAATTATCGTTATGATTAACAATCGTATATGATTAACATCAAACAACAATTTTCACCTGAATTGCAACAAACTGGGATGAAATAACAATTTTCCACCTGAATTGCAACAAACTGGGGCGAAATGAAAATTTATTTTCCTTCTTAACATGCTTAATATTAATAGGTTATTATCATTAATATTAATAGGATATTATATAATTAATAGATTCAACATAATATAACAGTATTTTTATACATTTTTCTAATGTTTTCACCGTTTCAAATGACACCTACTCATTTCGTCACGAATCTTTAAGAATTAAAGTAGCTACACAGCAAATGTTGGTTATCTTTTCAGAAAAAAGAAGTTGCAAGGGATTAGGAAGCTTCAGCAACCTTTAGACGAAACTCGCGAGTAATGTTTAGCTGTCGAATGAATTTCTGGATAACTCCTTCGAGTGTAAAAGCTCTGCGAGAATAGGGTATAAGGTGAAGAAAGCGTCAGCTGGTGCTGGATTCTCGCATGCGCGTTCGCCGAGTGTAAGCAGATTGCCTTTTCGGAAAAAGGAGGACTGTGGAGCAGAGCAAGAAGCGGTAATAGAGGTGGAATTCGTAAAAGGTGCGCGTCGCGCATGGTATCCATCGATATTGGCCCCGTATATAATTGACCCTAACTAGAGAGTATCGCGGGTAAGCGCCAGAGACGAAGAAAGGAGCAATTAAGCGCGCCGCGTAACACACTTTCCGAATACGGCGCCGAAGGCCTCGTGCTCGGAATTGTTTACTAGCAAGGTTCCTGCCCATCTCGAGCCCGAGAGCCGCGTTGCATCAATGGACAGGATTTTATTTCGCCCGAGCACCAAGCCTGAAACAGAGAGAACGAGAAAGAGAGAAAGAGGTCACGGTGGCCGAGTTAAGAAACCCCGAGAGTGCCCGTATCTGCGTTCGGGGATCGATGTGTGTCGGCCGAGACTTTGCTAATGAACGGGTCGCCGATTGTCCCGGCGAGCATGATCGATTCAACCCTCGTGCGCTGATCAGCCTATCGATACATTCGAATTTCGTGGATTAAAGTGGACCGTACTTGACATTCTGCTCACTCAGCGATAGAAACATTTTTCTGCGACTCGAATCTCAGATGCTAACCGTTCGCATTGACAAGGAGAGGTCGTGTCTGCGGAGTCGCCGATTTAATGAAACTTTTTGTGGTCATTCTAAAGACAATATAAGCAGACACGTGTCCGAACTTTCTTTGCCAATACTCATTTTTTACGGAGATACTTAACATATCATTTTTGAATTTCTCAAAAGGTTTTAGCAAAATCGGCGACCCCAAAGCTGTGACCTCTCCTTGCGAGTCAACCCTTAAATTGGTAGGTTGGGGTCACTCGTGCCCGAAGCATGCAAAGTCTGCCATCGGTTGTGCAATTCTGTAAATTGAATTTCCAATCAATTTTAGATTGTTCAAATGACGGGTTCTAATATTTTTAATATACAAACATTGAAATAAATTTACTTTTTTGGATATATGTCGTAAAAATAATGGATGAAAATTTTGACAGGCACATTCTTGTTATTTTTATAATGTAATGTTAAAGAATCACGTTTCGCTGGTGTGCAGAACGTGCACTCGTGTTCTTCATTATTGTTGAGCATTATTTTTGTGCTTTTCCATACCACACACTCAAGTATACTCGTCGTTAGACAAAAAATGTCATCTTTTCATGATGAGTCTGCTTTATGTTTATTTATACATTTCTAGAATGTGGACTAAAATGTGGAGATTAAATCGATCAAAATCACTAACGAGGTTAAAATTTCTCTCATAAATATTGTGCTGATATTACATAAAGGAGAATGTGCTATGTCGGAAGCTGAAGCTTCTAGAAAGTAATGCTCGAATAAAAAGCATTGCGATCGAACGAAGGCAACAAGTCACAACGAAGTGGAACAACGAAGCTAAACGATCCAAGTTGCTGTCGAAATCTACGAACATTAAAGATTGATCTTCATGCTGCTCCTTGCACTTCGGCTGAAATTACGCCAGAGCAGTTGAACTATCAGTAAAAGAAATATGCAAATCAAAGTCGGTGGTCGAGTTTCTTAACTGAATCGCGTAACGAACAGTTTGACGGTTCAGTCTCGACGCGATCGAATCGAGAGATCCGAGCCGATTTTCCGTGCAATTATGGTAATCGAAGGGTCCCCGTCTGCTCATCTTTAGGCGATTATCTTCGGAACGGCCGCGGTCTTGTCCATCTTCGGTACAATAGTGCACGGTTACGGTTACGTTTACGTCACTTTACGAGCCAGCAGTTAAATTCTCGCGAGCAGGGCACCTTTTTTCCCAGAAGCGATAGTCGAGATTCTTCCGATTCAAACGAGTCCAAACCCGATGTAAGTTGGACTATGTTCATGAATTTAAATGTTCCATGAAGGTGGAATGCAGATTTTATGCATTTGTAACAAAAATTCGTAGGTGTAATTTAAAATAGCATTTATTTTCAATCTATTGAACATTTAAAAAAAAATCAAATTTTTATTTTGCATAAACATCCGCGGTCTAGTCATCAGAAACGTAAATTTAACCCTTTGCCTTACAATATCGTGTCTGACTCGTGATGAAGATTCTGAACAGATTCTGATAAAAATGCATGTTAATAATTTCCTTTAAACCGAAATAAAATTCTATTTTAGTTTTGTTAATATACAGCTATTGCAGAACGTATAGGAATACAATTTATATCAATATTCTCCTTTTCTAAGAAATTACGATGTACAAAAAAAGTTCTAATCATTCAAACCGTAAAATAAATCACAATTGTTAAATGATATCGGCGCTACGGTTCGATCGTTAAATACAAAAAAAAAAAAACAAAAATTAACTAAGCAATTTTGCTAATTTTCAAGTAATCGACGTTTCGGTCACTAATTTGGACCATTTTCAAGATTGATTTGAGTTGCGTCTGTAAGAAAAATAAACAATTTTTACATAATGACATACAATTTTCAAAAGTAGTAACTATGAAATGTTTAAATGTAAGGGAAACAAATTTTTCACAATTTTTCACTCACTTGCTCAGGTGTGATTAAGTATGATAATATGAGAGTCGCGAGACTCGTGAAACACGTGTGTTCGCCATGTCTGTTTTCACGACACTGATCGTCTTGGCAGAGATCTAGGTTATATAAATCGATACACGGCGGTAAATTCAAAAAAACCATAATGTGTCTTTAAACTCACCCAGTGAAAATACCATAATGGTAAATCATAATTTATTGATGAATGATTTATTGTTTTTTTTTGTATTTAACGATCGAACCGTAGCGCCGATATCATTTAACAATTGTTATTAACAATAATACGATCGATATAAATAAGTAAAATAAATCGTAGGGCAAGGGGTTAAAAGTACATTAAAATCGAAGACGACTAGCATTCCCCATCCCCCCTGAGTGTTAGGGGAAGAGTGGGGCCGAGTCGCGTCAATTCAACCGTTCCGATTTCATGTAAAAACCGTGCACTACTGTACCAGTTCTACGTCACTCCACCTGAAGTTGAGAAGGTCGCGACGGCTGGTTACGCAATTAGCCAAGGGAACTGTTACGAGAACGCCGTGGCGTCGTGTGGGTGGTCCACAACGACTGTTGCCGGCAAACGGTGGCACGATACTAGTCGTATATGTTGCATGTCGATACACCGATCGACGGTAACCTATTACTCACCGGTGCCATACACGCTTGTCCGCATTTCCTGTTCACGATTCTACACGATCCGCCGCGCAAAGAAATGTCCCCCCGCTGAAATTACAAATACCGATGCCCCTGCCGAGACATCGGTACACCGCGGATCTCTTTGAGAACACGGATTTTTCCGAGCCACGGTACTGTTCGAATTAATGCGAACACGGCATTATTTCTGACTTCTACGGATGGTCGCACCGTTACATTGCGATCGGCGACTGTTACAGAATGTACAGCTGTCCGGTACGCTCTTAATGAAAAGAGATAAAACGACCAACGCCGTTAAGATTAGTTGAGACTAGATAAACTTCCGTTTACACGAGCTTGAGGTTGAAAGAAAGAAGAAGACAAACAGACTAATACTGTGGGCGTAAGTCCGCATCATCGAAGTGAAAACTCCTATGACGATTGCACACCTGTCTGTTGAGAATAGTGTCGCCAGATCGAGGAAATCGAGGGGAATACAGTTCATCCGCTCTCTAATAACCAGATTAATATGCGACCAGTCTACGGTCTTAGTGGGGAATTTTGAAATATGCTCATGGTGCTGGAATGGGATAGTCGAAGAGGAAAAGGAGAAGAGGAAAAATCAATTTTGGTCGATTCTGACGGCACTGGTTGAGGACCAGACTCCTGAGGCTCCCCCGATTTTACCCGAATCTCATTTCACCCCGTAGCGTGACGGATCAGACTCATTCACTGCCTGACAACTGTATCCGCCGTGCGCCTAGAGAAGATTGCACTTCAAAAATATGAAGTAAGCTGTCAGAGATCTACAGTCCCTGGTCATCGAATTAGGACCACGTACAAAAATTTCACTTTTATGGTTACAATCATCCCTCGAGAAGAGGAGCGAGACGACGATAGAAAATGTACGATATCGTAAAAAATAGTGTAAGCGTCGATGTCCAAAGATTCTGAGGCACGCGCGCGTATAATGGCATTACGGTTGCAGTTGCAGTTGCGGGGCGGGATCCGCGAAAAATGCCGGCGCGCGACAGTGTGCAATGTGCATACACTCTGTACCTGGTTGAGCGACATAAGTGATCTATTTGCGGACTACCGGACGCGAAACGAACGAACGTGTAGCAAGATTACGTTGTCAGATGGAGTAACAAAGTGCGGCGCGCGAAACACTGGCGTGAGTTAATAAACTCGCAGCACGTACGCAAGCGTATGCGTACTTATGTACGCACGTCCTCGAGGATAAGTCTTGCGCCGCGCGGCCTTGCTGCGGGACACGCTTTAAGCACCTGATCGTTATAATCGATAGCGCCGGTCAGAAGTATGCAAAATACGCGCGGGTTAATCTCTTCTGCGAAACCGGCGAGCGGTGGCCAGAATGGCAAAGGTAACGAGCTCCGCTCGCTTTCGACGCTCGAGCGTTTAACGCGTTTTCAATGGGGCAAATGGCGCGCCGATCCTCGTTGACGCGGCCTCAAAAGAGCCAATCAGAGAGCAAACATTTATCAAACGATCGGCTAACTTTTACGCACGACGGAAATATTTTCCTATCCCCTCGATTCCTCCAATTCTTTTTCTTGCACATACTATTCGGATATTCGCTTTTGCAATTTTCACTCGCTCCGTGAGAGGGACGGATTTAGGATTGCTTAAACGAAATGGTGGCTGCAGCAACGTTGGATCTGATATTTCCTTAATCCTGCTGTCCTGTAGGAGTTGCACTTTTCATCATTCAACGTTGTTCGTTATTGTTAATTTAATTGTTGAATTGTTGACTGGGACCACTTTGGATGATACAAAGTGCAAATTTTACGGGAGAGCAGGATTTGATGGGAAAACAATAAAAGCTAATAGACCTTACGGAAATCTCACATCCAACGTTGCTACAGCCTCCAATTCAAATAATATGGTAACGCTGCGTTTTGTGGATCTTCGTGTATTTGCGAACAAAGAAAATTGTTACTGCCGAAAACAAAATTTAATTCGAATCGACTGTACCCTTACAAAATTCGTAGTAAAACATCAAGGCGATAATAGTTATAGTATTGTACTTTTAGATAAAAGCAATACTAGCCAATACTCACCTGTTTTGTTAAATTGGGTCTAGCAGGATAACTGGCCTCCACGACCATTTTTATTAATATCGTGAGCAAAACAATGCTTTTATTTTAAGTTGCTAACCCCTCCTTTAAGGGTAATATGTAGATAAACACCCTAAACTTTATCTTTCTTCTCGATTGTTAATAAAGATATTAAGATGAGAAGAAACGAAAATATTCGAACTTACTTCTTGCATATATATTTTCACAATTTTGAGCAAATTATGAAGGGTAGAAAAAATTGTATTGTTTTAGAGATGGGAGTTGCAAGCAACCCTTTGAGCGACACCTATCAAAAAATTCAAGAGCAATGTTCTGTTACTTATTCAATATATCTGAAAGTTTCAAGTTGGTCGGATTGGAGGAGCATAGTTAATTAATTGGAAAACAAATGAAATTACGTACCACCCTAATTAATGATTCTTATCAGGAGATTAAGTCTCTTCTTGACCAGTGATATCTTTTTAAACGCGTTAAAATTTCGAAGGATTATCTTTCAACCTAAAAGCAATGTTTAGCAGACGATATTAATAAGAATTATCGTGGGGGCTGCTAGACCTTTTCAAAAGTAAGAAGAACGATTTCGACCCAGGGAAAAATGTGCAGCTAGAATAATAAGCCTGTAGTTGGACAAGGATTTGCAGTCTAGTTATTATCGTGGAGTCTACGGTGAGCCGCGTACGTTTGTTAAAGTGCACGCCGGTTCCGTGGTTTATGGACTGTCGCCAGGATCCCGCGAGATCACAGAGATACGTACCGGGCCGTTTTGTTCCGTATATGTTAAGTATGTTACACGTAGATTATGCTCGCGCATGTTTGACTGAACATAATCGTCTCCTTCCCCGTTGCGCGACCCACTTCGCAAGGTCGTGGGATCAAGTATCCAGGAGGTTACTCGTAACCTGTTGTTCATTGTGTTTCTCAACAGTCCGCGACGCCCGCGTTTCGACCTGCGAATTTTCTGAATTTCAAGCCAACTTTCCTCACCCGCCTGTCCCCTTTGTCGACAAGCCAGCAACACCGATCCGATGGAACTGGGTCGAAACTTGTCGCCGGACGATCGGAAGTCGCGTAGAATGGAGAACGTTCTGATATCGTTCCCAGCGGCCGTTCATTGTCCTAGATCCATTTACATGAAAGTTGAACATGCAATTTTATTGTTCGATATTGTTCGAGTCTTTATGTTAATTTCGATCATTTCGGAGCCTCTTTCTAATGACTCGAACGAGTTGGAAGCCTGTATTTCCTGTTGAGAATTCTGTCCGGCCACAAACGCGGGACGAAATTTATTCAATCTTCTTAGAAACCAATATAGCCCGCAGTTTATCGTTTACACTCCGAATCAGCAATGAAAATTGATCAGAACTTTAATTCTTCGAATTCTTCTAAGCCTCTTAACTAATTAGTGGAATCAATTAACACCAAAACTACCGAGCGCTGAAAGCGATTAAGATGTTTCAGCTAATAAAAATGACAAGGCTCTGTTTATTTAGATTTCGTGCAATTTTTATTGCAATATGCGCTTGGATAAAGAAATTTATCGAATCATTTTCCATGTAAGCAACGTGATAATTTCAATAATTATAAAATTAAAAATGTAAGACCGGTCGTTTGACCGGCAATGGTAGGTTTAGTGTTACTACGCATTCTCAAATATAAACACGTAATGACAAAAGTGTCATTAGCTTGCTATTAAAATCCTGGCACACTTAGGAAGCGCTGTATTACATACAATATGTATGTATGTAAATACATTAGTGTTCATGTCACTTCTTTAGGAATCGCTGTAATTATCGCAAGAAACATGCTTGTAAGCAGTTTCCTTTAGGTATACCGTATACGTGCGGATGCACAGTTCGCAATCCCGGTTATTTCCCACAAGTAACACGCCGTATGATTACCACTAATTAATCCAAAGAGGACACACGACGTCGGTTCATTAGATCTGGGAAACGACTTATCACCTTACCGTTGAGGAAACATATTTAACAAATAAAACACAACCATCGTTGTGTCGAAACAAAATACAACAGAACATTGCTGATGCTATGCTGTTTGAATTACCTTGTTACCTATTTGCAATAGTAGGTGTTTACAGGTGTGCGAGTACCCCGAAGTGATACTTCACCTCTGGAAACCAAAAACTTGTAATTTTTAAAAATGTAATCCTGTAGATTTAGATGAGAAAATGCCGAAGATCAAAATTTTAATATGCGGAATCTACTAGTTGAAAAATGATGCGTGCTTAAATTTCAACGATATTCAGCGTTTTTGCTTTCACTGAACGATGTCCGAGTACATACCAATATGGCGGCGCCCATTGCTGTCCAAAAGGCTTACGATCACTGAACTTTCGGCATTTTCTCACCAAAATCTACAGAATTACATTTTACAAAGTTACAAATTTTTGGTTTCCTCATGTGGAGCTCAGCCCTTTTCGGACTTCTCGAGAATAACTTTGATAGATTCGAGAATCGGAATTAAATTCTCGATCCGATATTTTCGGATTCTCGGATACCTCTAGCGTTCACTGATAAATATTTGTAATTCAAACGATCGGAGGGTTTTGGCTGTGAGTCCGCTCGAAACCCGGGATCGTTGCCCCGGTTGAACCCCGGAACAATGCCGATGAATCGACCGTTAGAAAGAAATCGATGGCTATCGAAATTGGAGGCCGATCGTGCGGGAAAAATGGCGATTCGCGTGCGAATTTCTCGGAGCTGGGTAACAGCCACAGACAGCATAGAAAGGCTCTCGTTCTCCCGGAGATCACGTGCGAACCACCTACTCAGCCTCCTCGTAAAAATCTGCCTCTCGTTACTCTTGGGGCCGGTGAAAAATTACCGGCTTGCGAAAAATCAGAGAATAAGGCACCGAGCGATTATGAATAGCAGCCGGGCAGCGCAGCGGTTCTCGTGGAATGCGCGGGATCGCGGCGCAGTATTCGAAACAGAGATCGGCGCTCGCTTTCTCAGGCTTTGTTTCAACCGGGCTCTCTACGTGCTAGGGAAACGCTGAACGTTTAACCCCTTGTGCCGGCACCGTGTCCGCAAATGTTTAAATCGTTTCGACGATTGCAAAATTATAATCGAGTCGGAAAAGTAATTGCTAACGAGTTAAAAGTAATCATTGGTCGTGGATATACCGTGCAATCTGTTCTCTTACGTAAACTGCGTTATATTGTGTGACCTCAATTGCATCAATTACATTTTAATAAGTTACGAAGAATGTATTTATATTCTCATATTATGTGAATCATTTATCGGATTTGAATTACATTTACCAATTTTCATGAAATCCGCAGTCTACTGATTAAGTACGCAGTCGAGGGGTAACACTGAGGCAGAGTTGGGCAAAAATTTAATCAACAAAAATATTTAATCGCAATTAACAATTAAACTCCTACTTCAGTCGTTAATTGCAGTTAACGATTACATTCTTTTCAATCGTAATCGTCAATCGGATAATTGATTAATGATTAACTGCTGAAATTTCGAAGTGAAATACGGAATCAAACCTGTATGCATACTGAAAAAAATGTAAACTGAGTTTTTCTTGAGATATATTTCTCTCAATTCTCCATCTCCGCTCTCTGTCTCTCTCTCCCTCTTTATTACAATTTGGATAGATAGTGTGGCGATCAACTTGAACAATTGATTAAATCAGTTTCCGATTTTTCGATGATTTCTTTTTTTAATTAACGATTGACGATTAACTTCATCAATGGATTGAATCACTCGACCATTTTTCAATGATTACTTTTTCTAATCATACACATTAATCAATCAATCATGGTTAAAATTTTAATTGATTAACGCCCAGCATTGCTCTGAGGCTCCTCTAAAATTTGTTGTACCATTATTCAAAATATGATTTACGTTATTAAATTTGTTGGTATTTAATGAAAAAGAATTATATAGAATGGAAATTATTCTGGGTCGAAAGAAGCGTGTAATTTTTGACTTGAAATAGCTCCGACCGTAAAGGATTAAAACATGAATACCTGTCGATGTAAGAAGGTTTGAAATTGTTCTGACAACGAAATACATAATAGCCCGCGGCCCCTGAGATATCGCTTCGATGAATCGATTAAAACTGCGGATGGCGGCAGCATTTGTCATCGTTCGAGAAGGGAAACGACTAAGCGGCACAAAGTTGCTCGAAGAAAACACAATTAAAATAACAGTCAACCTGCGACCGGCAGATTGAAATGGAACCACCGTGAAGGGGTATTAAGCTCGTTTCTTTGCATTTGCCACTCGATTACCATAACCAGAACGTCGCAACCGCGTAGAGGGTATCATTATGATAGGTGGAATTGTAGGACGGTTCATCGGGATTTTTTTGTCGGTGAATCAGACCTCGTGGTGCACACACCGGTTCTCGGTGCTCGGTGCTCGGGTACGCGAAAGCCAGCTTTTTCATTCCGTCGCGGTTTGCAAATTGCAACACTGCTTGCCGGTAACTCTCCGCACGAAGAAGTGCCCTGCAATTATTTGCGCACCGTTAACGGTTCCACCGTCTGGAATCCTCCAATCGACCGGTGCATCGGGCATTTTTATGAATTTAACCCTTTCACGTATCAATCGGTGAACGTCTATTACACGGCGATTTTTAGACCTGCATCGGTACCTCGGGAACGCGTGATTATTCAGTGTTACTCTCTTCGCCAATTACCAGCACTTTCGAGCAAATTATCTGGCATTTATTTCGAAGATTCTCCGTGGAACAGTCTCGCAAGAATTGCCACGTATTCTTTCGCGAAAGTATACTTGATGCGCATTATAACACGCCCTTTGTTAGCTTCTTCGGGAGGTACGAACAAGCACTTCGAGATATATCTTGGTAAATTGCTCTGGATTAC
Organism: Lasioglossum oenotherae; assembly: GCA_028455765.1. Taxonomy (NCBI): domain Eukaryota; kingdom Metazoa; phylum Arthropoda; class Insecta; order Hymenoptera; family Halictidae; genus Lasioglossum; species Lasioglossum oenotherae. Next base: position 9,444,415 of record CM052298.1, on the reverse strand, counting down.
TACTATTCGTTATTCTGTATGCTTTTTATACGTTCATTATATCGCATGTGTCACTGCCATAAGTTGTATTCCACTGCGAACTCAGCAAATTTTCGAGCAGCATCATAGTTTAACTGTGTTTGGGGACACAAGTCTTAACGCTAAACCTACCACCATCAGTTAGCTAACCGGTTCCAGATTTTTTATTTCGTAATTATTGAAATTATAAAGATGCTTTCGTGGTAAATGACTAAATAGATGTATTTAGTAGAACAGATATTATAATACGAACCGCACAAAGTTCAAATAAATTTAATCTTGCTAATTTTATAAGGCAACACGTACCGATAAAGCTCGGTAGGTTTAACCGGCCCCTGGACGATCAATATTATCGTCAATATATTGCACAATAATTGATATTGTACAATAATATTGATCGTCTGTAAATCAAATTGAAAGATTGCGCAATATATTGAGTCAATCAAAACGAGTCTGATTTCTATTGATTTTTAAGTGAGCAATATTGGCTCACTTCTATCCTCACAGTTGCAAAGTGGACATTGAATTTTCGAGTATGGCTACGAAGGAAAAAGAGGAAGAAAGCAAATTCATTTTAGAATGTATCGAGGTGTATCAGAGCTTATCTGCTTTATGGAATATCGAGAGTAAAGATTATAGCAACAGCATAAAAAAATGATCAATACGAACATCTGCTTCGGAAATATAAAGGAATAGCATCTCGCATTATAGTATTTCTTTTTTGAATTTCAGGTATGACCATTCTCAAAAATTCATCAAATAATGTGCCATCTGGTCGCAGAAAGTTTCGAAACTCAGTTGATTCACTTATTCTTAGATCACTTAACAAATTTTCATGAGCGTACTCATTTCTTTCTTTAAACCTTCATCCACCTGCGCTTCTTTTTCTTCTACTTTTTTAAAGCTATAACTAATTGCCACACAACTTGCTGTCTTTTTATTCCACATGTTAATTGCAGTGTCATCAGTCGTGCACTAACTTATTGGGCAGTAATATTGTCTCGTGTGGGTGAGCCAGCAATATTATTGTGCAACATGTATATATCATGCCATATATTGACGATAATACTGATCGCGTAGGGGCTGCTTTGGTGTTAATCTGGCGACACTGGTTTCGTGGATGATATTGCAAAAACCGCCTCCCGATCGCCGTTTCATTCTTTGTTTTCACTTTTGCCCTTGTTGCGCGCCGGTCAAACTCCGGGACACACCTGGTTACATAACGATGTTGTGTAAACACGTTTTATTAAATTCATCGGCGAACATGTCGAAAGAACGTGGATCGGCGTGTCCGGTAACACGCAGGTTGTTCTGCGGCCGCGGTCGATAAATTACAATGCCGAGGGAACGTGTATGTCGAGCGGCCATTACTATGCGCGCGTACCAATACGTGCGCTAATAGCGAGGGGTGGTTCACAATTTCCTAGAACGGGCCACTAACGGATTACCATGATAAACCTTTATCGCCGTTGATTATATTTTCCCCGTTTCGTAATTAACGTACGGGACCGGGCGTTTCGTCGATATCCGTCGATTATCGGCCTGGAAAATCAATTCCGCGAATCATCGGCCGATTCGGCTCGCTACACCGGCAAGTCGCGCGACGTTTATCGCGGCCAGATTGCGCCTCGCTTTTCCGAGGAAGCGTTTTTCTTCACCGTACCACCCTGTTTGACTTCCATTCCCGTCGTTCAGCCGCGATCGAACAGTGTCTTCCTTCGTATGTATTCCCCGTGTCGGAACCTATTAGAGTATTATGCAAACACGACGCGCGCAGTGTCGTTAGACCGCCACGGTGATCAGCCAAATGGCACGCTGACGAGCAAACATTGCCTTACCGGACACGTATATTTTTCAATCCGATAATCTCCGATCACTTTTCGTCGCGGCTCACCGTTCCTCGCGAGACAGAATGATTACTTGGCCGGAAAACTGCGTTTCTCGAAGAAGATACGCATACTATAGTATGCGTATGCGTAGTGTAACTATAGTATATTCTTTCTGCCGAGCATCGGACATACAGGGAATCGGAGAATGTTCTTCACTTGGATAGAACGATCTCTTTTTAATATTGAACCGTACACCGAACAAACAGGTTACTACATAGTGTGGAAAAAATGTGGAGAAAATTGCAATTGGTCGAAATTACAGGGAAGGTACTAAAAGTTGATGTTCACTACATTTTTAAGTGGGTGTATATTGAACATTTAAAAATATATTATTGAAAATCTCACCAGAATTTGTTGATGCAGAGAAACCTCTAATTTTTTTTACCATTTTTGAAGGTTTGTAGCTCGTTGAAACGTCGACCGATTTTGATAAAAGTTTGTGCTACGCTGCCCGGTTATACTGCGATTTCCAGCCCACCCTGTACATCAACATATTCAAATGTTGAAGAAATAACTTTCCGATTACAGTAAAGTCGCGTTTACTGTCCAACAACCGTGTTCTACACGAACAGTGATCGCATACCGACATTATTTTTCTATGACTGCGTCTACCGCGCCGAGAGTTCAAAAGAATGCCGAACGTAGAGAAGGACAACATGACAGTGGAGTGGGTAGACGCTGGACAGTAAACGCAGCTTTACTGTACATATCAGCTAATCACGACGCGTGCTAGTACGTTTCGACCGAACATTAAACATGCAATATACAAGTGATTCGACAAAATTCGACGTGCAAAAGACGGATAGTTATTACGAAATTATTACAATTGCCCTTCACGAGTCAAGTTAATGAAATATCGTAGCGACTGAAAAGAAAAGAGTCGCTGGTAGGCAGCTAGTTGGCGAAAAAGAAAGGGTAAAAGAATGATCCGTCCGTCAGTTGTATTCCGGTCTGCGGTCCATCGTCGTCCGCGGTGTCCTATTATCATAACCGGAAGGTGGTTGGCCATCGTGTCACGTGTTATTACAACGTTATGCAAACACGCGAGCCACGGTGGTTCATTAAGTTCTGTTTGCGGCGGGCTACGGGGCCCGAACACCGTGTGGACAGCCAGACTCTCTCTGCTCGGCCCGGTCTCCGCAGAGTCCCTGGCTCCGAGAGAGCGAGATGTAATTTACAAATTACAATGTCGCGCGGCGTTCGCGGCGGGAACGTCACTGCACCGTACACGGGGCATAATGCGGACGAACACCTGTGCTGTATGCAATCGCCGGAGGCGCCAACGTCTCTGTGCTGGCAGGCCGCGCTGCGAGCCCCGCGAACGGAGAAAGGGACATAGAGAGTGAGAAAGGGAAAGAGAGGGAGGGAGAGAAAAAGAGCGAGAGAGGAAAGGACACAGCAAGCAACGGGGGAACAAGCGGACACCGAGAGCCGGGAGGGTATGTGCTCTTGGTGCATCGAGCCTCTACACTCTACACCCACACCAGCCCAGACGTGGCGGTTCACTTTCCGTTTCGTTCTCCCTCTGACCGACCTTTTTCTTCCTCTTTCTCCTCCTCGCGCGATACACGCCACGCCGGTGTCCCTTTCGTTCCGATTTCCCTCCCATGATGCAAAGGAGCCCGTCCCGCAGTGGACCAATCTAGCTAATCAAAATTCCATATTTTATAATTTCTTATTACTTGATTCTGTGGTCGCCAGGAAAAACGCTGCATGTCACATTTTCAAAGAATTTCAGTTTATGCATTAATTGAGATTTATAGTATAGGATTTACGTCTTTTATCAGAAAAAAAGTCATGAAAATAAATTCGAGAGGCTTAAAAACATAATGCAATTGAACCGATATCCTATGGAACAGCATTAGTGACCAAGACTTTAAACAGCAATATCTCGAAAGTGAAATTATGTGGCATGCGGCGTTCTTCCTGAAAACCACAAGAATTATTCATTTGTTTCGGTTCCTAGATTCCTATAGATCTACAGATGAAATATCATTTACCAATGAACATTTTTTAAATAAGATAAAATGTGTGAAGATAGTTCAGGGATCAGGATTAAAACTCAAGAGACGTTTCATTGATCGAAATGGAAAATCGAACGCAAAGCAAGAAACACCTTTAGAAGATAAAAATATTGTTAGATTATTTACAACTCGTTAAAATTATTTGAAAAAACAAATAAATGTCCAATGACAATTTTTATTTCACATGAACTGCAATAAATAAAGATAAAATAAGGCCTGTTCGTAACAGACAGTTTCGAGCACGGTAATGTCTAAAATTAGATTGCTTTAAATTTCAATTAGGCTTGTCGTGCGGTAATGATTCAGCTTCGTGTGATTTATGCGATAAGTTTTCGCGTCGGCTGGGGAAATGGTGTTTCGCAAGCCGATACCACGTTGGCGGTAAATTCGAAACGACCGCGCGTAGGCATAATTGCGGGCACATCGGCGGACTCTCGATGATTATTAAGTAAGAGACACCTGTCAAGCCGAGTGGTGCGAGGTTTGCGAAACCGTCGCTCGAAAAGTATCAGCTCTGTGGCTCGGCGAGGTTCTGACAACCACTGATTTCATTCCACTGGGTGTCAGGACCGATTTACGGCGTGACACGAGTGCCGATAACCTGGCAGTGAGCATAACTCATATGCTCTGTCACAGCGGAGAAATTTCGTGTTTCCCGTCTAGAATTCCACCGCCCTCGCACAATATTGCAATAAAAACGTTAACCCCGTTTCGAATTTCGCGTCACGATTCTGGACAACTGTGAAAAATTGGACGAGTTTTCTAACAGTGTTTGCTTTGGCGGCGTCCTCCATTTCAAACTATTATATTAAAACTATTTATACTATTTATAATACTTTAAACTATTTATAAATAAAGCGAAAAACGCTCAGAACTTTTTACTTCACCTAATATATAAGGGTAAACTTTCATTCAGGGTACAAATTATTTCCAACTTCTCTGAATTATGCAATACGATGTAAAAATGATACAACTTTAAATTCTAATGCGAGGAAATATCAGAGAAAACCTAACCGTACATTATAAAATTAAAAATAACTAGTGTAAAGTATACTTACAAATTTTTCAGAATCTTTTGTTCCTCCGTCGGACCCACAGCACACTATTGTTTACTCGCGTGAATACATACGAATATACTATACACTAAACACCACACTTTCCGAACTAGTGACAGCGAACGAGAAGCTGTTACTCCGACCACGATCAAAATAGTTCTGCGGTGTTGATACGATTTCCGCGTGAAAACTCTGTTCTCCGAGCATAAGATGTACTCTATCACGCCTGATCGATTGAAACAAAAGAAATCGTTTCCAAGGAGATATGATTTTTTGAAAATCATCTGTGTTCCGTCGTGTATCGTTTCTTCATATTATTGCGGTGAGCACAAAAGCACGATATACCTTTTTTTGTTAAGGGTGTGGTGGAACAAATACACTTGCGTACACCCCCGGAGGGGGTGGTGTGGGATTCAGGGAGACGGATATAGGGTCGGTATCCCCACTACCAACTAAAAAACAATGCACACCCCAGGACGGTCAACGGACCCGAGATACTAATATACTAAGTATATCTCTTCACCCTCCAACATTTACGAAAAAACCAAGGTGACGATCGCAGTATTATTTTGATCATGGTCGGAGTAACTTCTCGTTCGCTGTCACGATTTCGGAAAGTGTTTTGCTAGAGATTGTATAGAAGAGGAGTGTTTTCTGTGTTTTGCACTTATTAAGACGTATTCGCGTAAATGGCAGTGTCGTGTGGATCTGACGGAGAAATGGAAGATTTTGAAAAATTTGTAAGTACATACCTATATTTTACATTAGCATTTTATAATGTAGGATTAATATTCTCATGTACAACAATGGATACGAGATTTTCTTTCATATTTTGAAACTTCAAATTTAGAATCTGGATAGGCAGAGAGACGATGTTGACTTTGTACGGGCGTAGCGACAAATCTCCCATTAAATTTCATACACACGAAAAAGTTTTGATTAATTATATATACTGTATATATGCATATGTAAATATAAACAATTGCCTGCGTTGTTAATCAATTTAACACTAAGCCTACCGAGCCTAAAAAGTAACTGGCACATGTTCCCCTATAAAAATGACAAGATTCATTTTATTTATACTGTGCGGTCCCTATTGTAATCGTGCTCTGCTAAAGATATCTATACAATTGTTCTTTATGAAATCATTTTTATTATTTCAAAAATTGTAGAATAAAAAATCTGGAACCGATCATTTTGTCCGGTGGTGGTAGGTTTAGTGTTAATGAGAAAACTACGTACAAAACAGTTTCGAAATGACGCAGTAAAATGGGCACGGCTAGAATTGTTAACAAAGTAATGTAAAGTGAGAAAATGAGAACGGACGGCAAACTGAATGCGCTTTGACATACAATTATCCGAAGAGATATCGCTTATCGTAAGGTGGAATGATTAATTCACAGAATCCGTTCTGACAATCATACTTTGTACGTATTGTGCGTGCGACATTCCCACTGGACATAGAATGATTTAGCGCGCGTCGAACGCAAAGCGGTACGGTCACCGAGCTGTAATTGAAATGTTATTAAATGTTAACTGTCCCTTCGGGTCATAGGAACGAGCTCGTAACGCGACCCGGTGCCGGTTATAAATAATCATTACCGTGAAAATTTATGGCCGGCTTTTTCTCTATCTCTCTTTCTCGCGACGCGGCGAAATTTTTCCACCTCTGCACCTTTTAATATCGCAACCTTCGTATTTGCACATAAACGCGGAGAACAATACAACTTCCAAGGGATAGCTGCCGTGGAAAGGTGGGCCCTGATCTATCACGCCCAAGCGGGAGCCGACCTTATCCCAGGCGGGAAAATCGTCATTTTATATCGCTTTGGGCGTGTTCCGCGGTGTTATTAAACAGTCACTATTCGTTTTTAATATTTCTTCGTATTGGCAAAGGTCGAATCCACCTTCCAGTTACCAGCAATAAGGCAAACGGATATATCTACGCACAACCGGAGAAGTTGAAAATTCACAACAGATTTCCACAATTAGGCTCGACCGCAAGTTTAGGGTCGATTCTAAAACCAGAGTTGGGTAAAAATTTAATCAACGATTGACTAATAAATTTCTACTTCAATCGTTAATCGCAATTAACAATTAATCTCCTAGTTTACTCGATAATTGCGATTAACGATTACATTCCTTTCAATTGTAATCGTCAATCGCATAATTGGTTAATTGTTTTTTATTGAGCCACTGAAACCTATTATAGGTTTATCATAATTGATTAACTGCTGAAATTTTGAAATGAAGTACGGAATCCAAACTATGTGAATACTGAAAAAAATGTAAACTAGCCTAAGTTTAGATGTATTGTCATTTGGTCTATAATACAAACTCTGTTTACGTGCTTTTATGTTTTTTTCGATGATTTCTTTTTTTAATCAACGATTAACTTCATCGGTCGATTGAATCAGTCTCCAATTTTTCGATGATTTCTTTTTTAATCGGACACAATCAATCAATCAATCAATCAATCTTGATTAAAATTTTACTCGATTAATGCCCAACTCTGTCTAAAACCTATTGTAGTCTTACATATTCGTTGGGCTTATAGTTTCGTCCACACTAGAATTCAAAGTTTCATCATTTTTTCGTCGTATTGTATATTACATTCGGAAAAGTTGAAAATTTCTGATCCCCTGAGTGTAAGTTCAACCTCTCGTTGCAACAATAAGGGCGTATTTAGATCTCTTATTGAAATTCTTGGACCCGTAGCGAAGACGTAGAACTAGAGTATACTATGCGATGTAAACGATAACATTAGTAATGAAGGCAGGTGAAAATTCTTGGTAGAACGTTTTGACGCGAGATGTAAGAACAACAATCAGGAAATTAAATAACGATGTGCGAATACTAAATTGCCCGGACACGCGGCTTAAATCTGCTGGACAGGTAGGCCTGGAATAAACCAATCGAATTTATAGGATCAATGCCCACGTATCGGTCCATCACGAATCGTCTCGCAGACGCGGCCGGATAATAGCAAGTTACTTAAGGATTCCTAGGAACGGTGCGATTATTTCGCAGCCGATGATAACGCGCGATCGCGCGAGCTCGACGCTGCATACAATGGAGAGAGGATTTCGTTACGTGTCGGCGTCGATGAGGCATGCGTCACCTTCTCGGATTATAAATCCTGCGCAAAGCGATTCGCTCGGCTCCGCCGTCGAGAACGGCCGAGCGAACGACTTAAAAATCGTTTTTCTCGTTCCGGATAAGAGGCCAGTTTATACGCCTAGGCGTGGTAGATCCGACCGATGTAATTCACCGCGTCGTGACAACAAATCCCCTGAAACTCGCATTGTTCGTCGCGTCGCTGTCTCAGAAATACAGGGTGTACTCAAATATTCTTGACCACGAACGTTCCGCTACATTGTAATTTCAAATAAGGCGCGATCTTAATAAAATCGGCAGTTTTTTTACCCATCTGGTTCAACGATGAATAATTATCTAAGTATTCATGATAACAGCAAATAAATATTTATTGGAAGAGTCTAAGATGTTTCGTAAAGGTACGCTGTTCAGTTCAGTCTGAGAGAATTCCTAAAAACTACCTCAAAATGGACAGAGAAATGTAATAATCTCCTTCAGTCTTGTACACAGTGTAGACTGCTATAGCATGACTTACGATTGGGATGCTTGTATGGCCGATGCCTTGCTCGCGATAGCCAAAAGCTCTTTGACGACTTAATATGGCGGGGCTAGTTGGAAATAGGTATGATGCGACCTGATGAATGACGCAGACACTTGTTGGTTACAGGAACGTACTTGAACTGTTGCGTGGGCAACCAAAATGCACGAATACATTTGAACCTGTGTTTTTCATGAATTATTTAGCAGTAAAAGTGTTTAAAGAAAACTCGTCAAGAACATAATTTCTGCGAGTCTAACTGCTGAAAGGGGTTTGTCGTCGCAGACTATCTGAGCGTGTCTTTTTGTTGTGATACGTTTGCGATGGAAGTGGAGGTCTGGTAGTGTCGATTGGCGAGGGAACTCTGCAATGCAATAATTCTTTGGCTACAGCCGCCTCTAAAACTCCTATTTGTCCTTGTCTACGACGCAGTTCTGTCTCTCGGGTGCTCGGTTGCTCTCAGAAGTCCTCGCGCGGGGTATAGAACCCGGCTATCAACAAGCGAAGCTACCAAGCCAAAACTCGTTAGACCGCAACAAACAAGAATACACCGAGGAACCATGTGTACGCGGTTCACTTTCCGCCTTTTCTTCCTGAGTTATAGTGCCAGCCTCGTTCTTTTCTTTCGTCGGCGTTGCTATCTAGCGCCGTACGTCCTGGAAGATAAATTTGTCTGGCCGGTGCATTCTGTCGCGGACACTCTCGAATGCCCATAGTTATTACATGCGGGACGTGTTCCCTGGACGGGACACGGTACACGTCCAAAGTTGGACCCGACCATTCTAGTACACCCCGTAGACAGGGCCGCGTTATCGTCCTCGCGGACCCTAGACACTTTCTTTCACTTCAACCCTTTTCAACTCGAAAATTAAACATTTCTTCCGACCTAGAATAATTCCACCGTATATGATATTTTTTATTTTATGTATATGTTTAATAAGGTAATCCCACGGGTTATATTCCTAACTATATTCCTAAGGGGTTAATCCTACCGCGCAGGACAAATGATTGATTTTTTATTTTGCAATTATTGTAATTACCAAAACATTTCCATTCGAAGCGGTGAAATCAATTTCCTTTAAAAACGAAATTAAAATTGGGCGGAATCGACAACTTTAAGGGCTGTTTTCACCCTTTCAACGTGAACGATGATCAGAAAGAAACAAATAAATGTTTCATTCAAATTTCATCAAGATCGGTGAGTCCGGATTCGACGTCTCTTGTCAGATGCTGGATCATGTTTGAAGTATCATCATTATTCTCATCTAAGACATTGTCTGACAGTTCGAAAACATTTAACAACATTTCCAAAATACAATTATGTTTTAAAATGATAAGATATCATACAAATGTTAACACTTTAACGCAAATGCGTCATGGGTTCCTGTCGTTCGACTGCTTTTAAATAATCTCGTAAAAACTTTGGTCCCCTATAGCAAAAGCCACCCTAGTGTATGTACAGTGCCTTAGAGCAGTGCTTCCCAACCTTTTTATCGCCGCGGACCGGTCAACGTTTGATAATTGTACCGCGGCCCAGTGAGGTGAGGGGGGGGGAGGGATGTTGATTGTTTATGTTTCAGATTGTTCTGATTTAATAATTTTAATATAATTATATATAAATAATTGTATTTAATGTTCCTTGGGCGGCCCGGTACCATTTGATCCACGGACCGGGGGTTGGGGACCACTGCCTTAGAGGGTCGACGGGATGAGACGGCCCTGCCTGTAGAGGACAGCTAGACGTTTCTGCAGGTACATGAAGAATCGGGGCCCGGTGTCGTAGGGGAATGTGTCGCGCTCCCGGTGCATAAATCTAAATGTGCCTGTGTATTAGCGATACCGTGGCTCTGTTGGCCAGATGAACGTCGCAGATACCGCAGAGCGACGAGATCCCGAACGCGTCCATACGGTATCTGTGTTTCCCCCCGTGTAAGATCGCGATCCACCGCGAAGAAAGTCCTCGATGAGAGATAAGACGGATATACGTTTCGAAACAGCCTCGAAGGACGGCGGAGCCGACAACGAGACCGATAATTTGTTGAATAATATCCTCGCCGCGCGCGCGCGAGCGCGAAAGCGGGTCGCCGACGCTGAAGAATTTCCTGAAACCAGGCGAAAGCCCGCCGGTGATGTTCGCGGATTCTCGCCAAGGCGAGGAACAGGTTCATTGTTGCAGGGGCGAGGTGAAATTGGGAAACAGGCGAGGCTGCGGTCGTCACGGAGAACCCCGTCTTTCCAATTCTCGCCTAAACGTTGTCATGATCTTCGTTTTAAGGAAATTGTGTAAATTCTTCCAAATTCTTCCATTATAACGATTTTTCAAGGATTTCCAATAATCTGAGGGAAAAATGTTTCCAACGAAAGTTGAACAGTATTTAACACAAAACCTACCAACACCGGTTAAAATGACCGGTTCCAGGTTTTTTATTTTACAATTAGAAAAATACTATTATAGAACTTCATAGGATTTCATAGGATTCACAGGATTTCATAAGAAACAATTGTATAGATATCTTTAGTAGTGCACTATTACAATAGGAGCCGCAGAAAGTCTAAATAAAATCATGTACCAGTTACTTTTAAGGCTCGGTAGGTTTATTGTTATGGGGTGGACATGGTTCTCCAGAGTTGCAAGAAGGCGTAATTTGCAATCTTCGGCAGCATGATTTGCATTATTCGGAAGTTCTACTTTTATAAAGCTGCAACAGCAACAAGCTGCCAAATAAAAATAACGCAAAATACGCCTTCTAAATGTAAAAACCCGACTTTTGAGGGCGATTACGATCTAGATTAATTTTGTATCTCGCATTTTTTTATCGAGACATGAGGAAGCGTATCCCGTACTAGTCTAACCCATTTAAGATTTATTAAAACAAGTCTGAGAATATGAGCAACGATGAAAAGATATTCAAGGTTTAGTAACTTCGCTAAACATTCACGGTAACATTCAAGTGTCATGAATTTTCGGAACCCGACTCGACCTGATCCAAGTCATCAAAAGCCGAACCGATATCCCTAATTAATTGATGAAATCAATCCTATGTAACTGCTCTTTCTCGTAATCCACAGTCTAATAATAATAATTAATAACTCTGATCGTTTACACGAATAGAATAGGCAAGGCTTGTTCGAGACGCACAAAATTCACGCGTTACAGTCGATACCCTGCGAAACCGTTTTCCGCAGATAATTTTGCAGGGCTTCCGAAAAAAACCCGTGGAAAGGAGAATATCCTGGTGGAATTCGAAGAATGCAGAATGCATTGGGTACGAGGTTTTTCCCGAGTCAGCGTAGCCGCGAATAGCGAAGCATTTAGCGCATCGCGTACAGCGGAGCCATTTATAACCTTAATCGCGGCATTACACGTTAATCTGAAATAAATCTACGACGTAGACCGGCCGATCGGAACGTCGCGCGTCGCAGGAAATGATCAATGACGTTCCACCCGTATTTCCTTTTGTCAGAATCATTTACGATGATCCGGTGCTTCTCTCTCCTTCTCTCTTCCTCCGTTTCGCAACACGACCATGCTCTCTCTCCCTCTCTCTCTCTCTCTCCTCGCATACGTTCCTCGCGGATCATTAAGATCGATCGATGAACATTTCTGCATATATTTCATGTCGTTGCACGATGATACAGTGACAGTGCGGCCGAACGTGATACACGCGACAAGATTCACGCACAGTGACGCGTATACGCGTACGTCAACTTGCTACGATAGAACGGAAGATACATAGAAGCCGTTCGGGGATGGCGCATGTGCAACAAGCAAAAACAGAGAAAATTGTCCGCCGATGGGCGTGCACCTTTACAAGCGACTCTCCTTGCGATATCAATGACTCCGGCTTCGGGACAAGTTTGGAAATCAAGCTGATGCCGCGCTCCGGGCAAAATATCGACCGCTTCGTCGCGCGTCGTTGATTTTTCATCCGCGCGAAACGTAACCGCCGCTTGATGATCTCGTAACGAGCGCCGCTCTTCTTTCGGAAACGCTTTTTATCGCCGAGGTGCCGGTCTAATCGCAATTTAATTACAGCTGCCCGACTTGCGTTAGAAAGGAGCTCGACCATTTTCTTCGAAACGATAACCGCGAAAGAAATCATCGTGACTCGATATGTTGATTCATGACGGAAATTGCAAAAATAAGAAATTCAGAATAATTCTGTGGGCACACGTTTCAGCTGCTTACCGACGACACTTGTGGCGTGTTCGTATAAACGTGTCAATGAAGGTTTTTCGTAGATATTATATTTCCGGGAAACATCGTACATTATTGAGGAAAGTGACACAACTCAAAATATATTTTTGAAAAGGTATAATAATAAATATGTGAATTGTGGGGTACTTCGTAACTAATGTACATGGCAATTAACCCACTATCTAAATAATAACAAATTATTTTACACTTCTAAGTTGGTGATATATAGACTGCGGATTTTATGCACTTATTGTAAAAATGATTAGATGTAATTTAAAACAGTAAAAGGATTACAAGAATTTATGAATGTCCGTGTATTATTTTCAACTTGTTAAACTTGTTGAGAAAAGAATGGTAATTTTATTTGGCTCGTGTTTTTTACAATTGATGCAAACCGTTTCTATTTTGCATAAATACCTGCAGTCTAGTGATATACGATAAAAAGAATTGGCAATTTTAGGTAGTCTTTTTATTAGGTTATTTTTATATGTCACTTGTCTTATGAATGAACGATATAGTGAATCGCAGGAGTATTTGGACACTTTTAAGTGGATGAAGATTTTGGAAGAATTGCAATTGTTCGGAGTTACAGAGAAAATACAACTTTTTTATGGGGGCATAGATACATTGAAAATTTAAAAAATTCATTCTACAGATTTGTGTCAATTAAGTTTGAAAACGCAGCGAATACGCGTGCTATTGCATAGGAATCGTCTGACGCGTCTGACCATGATCAACCAATTCTACTTTGTGCGTATACTAAAGCACGCGAACCTGGCGGAACTTTACACCCGATTTTTCGACTTATTTTTAAATGTAGTATCTTATTATCCTACTTGGTTGTACCACTCATCCGGCCACACCCTGTATATATTCTGAAAATTTCATCCTTTGGTCAGTATTGCACTGAGCTATACACACAGTTAAAGGCGATGAAAATTGCAAATTTCCACGTGGTTTTAATCTTTTAATGACTGGAACATCATTTTGGATGGAATGCAAATCACCATCGTTACTCCTTTCATTCTGGAAGGATCAGCCGGGACGTACATCCAAAATGAAATGTCTAAATTCGCTTTTATTATGATACGTGAAATGTGCTATTCTTCGTAAGAAACACGAAATGGTGCCTGCGGTCACGTCGAATATGATTGAATTACCACGTGAAGGGGTTAACAATCGCTTGTTATGAAATTCCGAAGGCAACCCGAGAGGTCGGGGCGAGTCGAAGCAAGGATCAGCCCAAGTGGATCGTGAATAACGCGTATCGATCCCGAAAACAATTCGCCGTTCGACCCAGATGCGAGCACCGTGAGAGAAAAAAACGAGATAAAGAAAAGGAAAAGAGAGAGCTCACGCAAACGAAGGGGAATCGGCTGGATAATGCGTACGTGCAGGTACTCGAAGCATCGGGGAGAAACGGCTCTCACTTTCACAGAGTCGCCGTGACCGAGATAAAGATGGTGGCACCGCTTTACCATCGCCATACGGCAGACTGACCACTAACGTCTCTGCACCATATATGGCTACCGTGTATACACTGCCGCTGCGTTTATACGTACCTGTTGCACACGCACATGCGCTCGGCCCAGTCACAGGTAGCCGTCTCGCATGTCGACAGATCCGAGAGGATCGATAGATCAGTCATTTAATTACGACCCTGCGTACTGCTTTACCCGGGCCCGAGACTCCCGCTTTGCTAGATCCGATCATGACGGGGTTCTACCGGCGTATGTGTCGCAGCCAATCGTTCCCGATGCTAATCGGATTCATAGTCAACCCGATATCCTAATTGCCCGATGCTCGAGATCCTTTCTTTTTTTCTACTCTCGTTCTCAGCCGGGTCGGACTGCAAAATCTGATGCCCGATGGACTCTAACGATAATCATTATCAACGGACACCTGGCTATCGAACGGAAATTATATTTCATTCGTGTCTATTAAAGCCCGTCGCGATCGAGTCGCGTGCTGTTCGCCTGGCCAGAGGTTCCATCGTATCCGCGAGACATGTATGTATTAGATGTACGTCTGCTAACGTAAGCGTTAAACGTTCCGTTGAACAACGTTGTCGGCGAACATTTCGATTCCTGTACACGTACGAATCTAATGTTGATCGATATCTCTCGCGGGAAACAATAGATTGTGATTCATGGCTCTGTCGCCGTTCTGGTTATTGTTATGAAGGTGTCGCTGCAGGTATTTATTACTCCGGTGTCGGGATACACGGACTTCATCCAAGCTCGAAATAGCACGGATACGATGTTACTCTTTGTTCGTGTATATTCATCTGCTTGAATTACTCGTTACGCTACTGTGCCAAATAGTTTTATATTTCATACGATCTTGGAAAAACACAGAGCAGCCTGTCACGCGAGGACTGTCTCGAAACAACAATATTATCGTAGGAGGAAAACAGTTTATGTTGCTTTATATTATTCTTGTACTCTTATTTTTTCAACAATATGTATTTCTTGTAAATGTTAGATGATTGCGTAAGTTCGTGCCCGATTTGAAAATAAAATTCAATGGCTAAATTCTAAAGAATACAACTTTATTAATCAATTATACATATAGTCACCATTCTTTTCTAATTGTAGAAAATTTTACCGTTTTCTAATTTTAATTTAACCCATCTTTAACCAAATCTTGAACCAATCTTTAAAATTTAACCATTGAATTTTATTTTCAAATCGGGCACGGACTTATGCAATTATCTAATAGAAAGGTACATTACGTGAAAACTAGTCTGTACAAGCTGTCTTGTCAGTCGATAAAATAGCTTACAAAAATATACAAATACTGAATTGAGACAGCATAGCCTAAATGAAAAGTAAACCTAAAAATGTCACGTATGTAGATGTTTTTTATATAATATATCATATACATACAATATATGTATAATATATTTTATATAATATTTTACATAATATATTTATATAATATACTATAATGTATACTATAATATAAATTGTAGTATTTCCTTGAGAGGGGTGGTTCGCGAGGTGATCCGAAGTAGCTTTTTTCCTTTGCGAAAATGTTCCAGGCGTAAAACTGGTAAAGTCTTCGTGAAATACGTTAGCATTTCTTGGTAAATCATATCGTTCTTATAGAAATTTCGTCTGAATTTGAACGATGTTTCCTGAATTTGTGTTTGGTCAGTGGAGGCCACATTCGGACGGGAGTCGCGAGAGCACGTGGTACACGGCTTCCATGTTTCGTCATTTTCTATTCAGACATTGTTCGGATTCCGAAAGCAGCGAGCGCGGATCGCGAGAGTCGAGAGAGCCTCGATGCACTTCCTTCCTACAGCGAGAAATGAAAAGTTGCACATTGAAACGCACGTGTGGACGTTCGAGGCAATTCAACACGGGAGCCCACGCAACTTTTCACGGTGAAACCGCGCGGCTCGCGGCGCGCGGCCTCCCTTTTTGGAATACAAGGGGACAAACGCGCATAGCAAAGGAGGACATAAAACAAAACGGGACGAAGGCATTATTTCAGAACGGGGAAATATGATTCCTACTGTGCCTAAGAAAAGATCCCGGAATTTCGTAATATCTCATCGAGGGACACGAACGCAACACGCACACGCCGCGCCGTGCGGAACCTGCCTCCGCCGTTCACCACAAAGAGACACCTCTTAGAGGCGAACAGTCGTCTACAAGACACAACGAACGAACGCAGCCCGTAAACAAGTCCATATAGAAATCGAAAGTGGATTCTTAAGATTCGCCAAACTCGAAACGTTCAGTGTCGGCCGTTCGGTGGACCTGCTCGAACCCTATATGGTCTCATCCACGAATCTATTCCGCCACTCGATTATTATGATTCATCTTGTGTAGTCGGGCGAATTTGTCACGAACAAAGAAAACTGTGGAACTTTCCGTCTCGCAGTTTCATCCCTTCTTTTCATCAAGCGTGTAGAACCTTAGCGGAGAAACGAATTAATTTTTTGAATTTTATCATATGATTGTTATTCTAGAATAATACGCGGGGTGAGTCTCGCAAAATGATGACTTCAAATGACTCATGCAGGTGTTGCACGGTTTTCAAGGTGCTTTATCCGAATTCGAGAAAAAATATATGGCATGCAATTAAAAAAACTGAAGGCGACCTCGTATTTCGATACAAAACGATGCAACATTTGTTTGTAGAATTTTTTCGTACAACAAATAAGTTATGAATCATTTGAGGTTGTCTTGTTACCAGACTCGCCTTGTACATTATGCAAATCACTTCGAAATTAGTTACTTCATTTCAGTTCTGCTTTAAAAAGAATTCTTCTGGAAAATAACAGGTGGTAGCACCATAAATAATGTCTATTGACTAAGAAGATATTTTTGGAGCTCTTTGGTAATTTCGGCAAGAATATCAAAAGTGGTCGCTGCTGTTCAAGGTTAGACAGGACAGGCGAAATGTTTACTCGAGTCATTTGTCTTCATAGGTCATGTCAAGGACGTCGTTCGCATTATTTTACTTTAATCCTGTTTGACATCGCTGAAATAGACTTTAAAAAAGCGTGCTTGTAAAATATGAATAACGGAGCGACGGTCATATAATTTGCAATTTTATTTTCACTTCATATTTCCTATGATTAACATTGGAAATGTCTGTGAAGCCTTAAACTCTAGTATCTAAACATAAATCTCAGAATTGAATTTAATCCAACGCAATTCGCCTCGAGAACAACGCGCGGGCTGCACAACCCTCGTGCAGCCCTTGTTGCAAAGTGCAAATCGCACGGCGAATGTCAACAAGCAAACACGAAGCTTACGAGGAATGTCTTTCGCTACGATGGCTGGGCCCAGTTTAAGCTACTTAATACAGGATTAAATATACTTTGTAGAATCCAACATAGACAAGCGACAACAGGATTAAACGAGTCACAGGTTGCTGTTCCCGCCGTTATCTGTCCCATCGTTTCTGTCTCAAGCGTCCCGACTAATCTCAACACGCCAGTCGTACATCGGTGACTGAAAAGAGTGCTTACGATTTACATATTCTCCAGAGCAAAGCATTCCGGTCGGTACAAACAAACTGCGTCGATGACATTTTTAAATTGCTATTTTCTCGATGTTGATTTTATTTCCTCGAAAAAGAAAATAAATGGAAAAGTACTGTCGCGACGGAAGTTTTCTAACAATTAAAAATTTAATAGTCGAATGTAGGATTCGCTTTTCAAATTCCACCATTTTTAGGTATAATAGAACCTCGATTGTCCGAATCGAATTCCAAAAAATTTCAGTTCATGCATTTATTGAACTTTATAGTACAGGATTTAGGTATTTCCCAGAAAAAAGTTCGAAAAGATAATGCAATTTAACCGATGTCCTACGTCAAATCATTAGTGATCAAAACTCCATGCTCTTTATTTGTGGGATTTTCTGATTAAAACGACACTAAGCACGATATAATTTGAACTGTAATTAGTGATTTAATTAGGATTTAAGTGGAAGCACAGGATCTAAGAAACAGCACGGACCCCGAGGGTTTTTCTTAGATCAAGGCGTTACTGTATACGCAACACTGTTTATTGTGCAAATTAATATTGATTGAATCTAGTAATTTAATTGAGTTACTGTTCTATAGCGCGAACTGTTAGGTTTGTTCGGCTTTGATTAGTTCGGATAATCGAGGTTCTACTGTACTCGAGCGACAAATGCGCGGTTCAAGCTCGTGCTGTTTTGACGCAAAGCTGTTACGAGGTAACTAACAGAACCGCGCGTGATTTCAATTTAGCATGGCGGCGAACAGATCCCGCGCGGGAAAAATCGGAACGATGCCGCGCGATTATTCATCCAGTGGTGGTTGAGGGTAGCAGCTCGAACTTCCACCATATTTAGATGTAAATTAATGAAGGTGAATCACGAATGGATAGGGTCGCTCGTTTCACGCGATATCGCGGCGCATGAATTTGTTTGAGTAATGAATTAGACCTGAATAAGATTTCTTATGTAATTTATCGGCCGCGTGACCGATGCATCATCGTCCCTCGGGGAAAAAACCGAATGAATTAATTCCAGGTAATTAAACGGGGCGTCGCGTCGCGAGGAACAGTGCAGTCCCGTCGTTTCGTTTTCGTGTTTCTTTCGCGTTCACCTACATTCCGTGTTCGCGACGAGACATGTTCCACATTTAGCACACGAGCAACGTTCCCGGGGATCGTGAACCGTGTGCTCGTGTTATGCGCGAACAAACATTATCTCTTTTATGCCGCGAATAAACGGATACGGAGCCTTGAGCTTGATTTATACGGTGCAAATGTCACGCGAGTTATTAAACATTATATATACCCTGCGCACATGTCGCTCCGCGAGAAAACCGATTTCTCAGACTAATTTCGAGGATCTGCGGAGCTTCATGACAAAACATTTTTCAATTCAGCCTTAACACTTTGGAGACAAATAGATTCCGTTTTCCATTACACACGAATATACCAGTCTTAGAATGCACAAGAATAAATCACTCATCAGACTCCAAAGGGTTAAAGCGCCCAATTTTTCCAAAAATGGTAAGGTACAGTAGCTTAAAGTTCCAGTGCTTTCTGCCTAAATCGAATAATGCCTGAGCGCCACCACTGCAAGATTATTAATATGATCTGCTTTGTACATACCATATGTACTCATTTGAAAGGAAAATTCAACTAAACCAAAACTATGTTCATGGAAAATTGATCACTCATAAATAACTGAATGAATGCCCATACGCTGTACACAAACAATCGAAATCATTTTCATTTTGCTATACGTTTTCTATTTTTTAAAATAGATTAAAATATTTTCTCTGTGTTTAACTCCACTAAACTCCATTCCCCACCTTGCACAAACAAAATGCAGCGAACGAGGTTCGCTCGTGGAGAACGGTCATTTGATCGGGAGTGTAACGAGCGAGAACCTACTTTAGATCAAGTGTAAAATACAGTGAGAATTGAAAACATCATTTTACATTATTTTCAATCTACTAAAACGATAAAAAAAGAGAAAGACGTTGCTATATAATTTCTATTTCCCGTGATCGACGAGGAAAATGTTTATTTCGCACAAAGATCCGCAACAAGTGGCAATGGATGAAAATGTTGGCAAGATGATTTAACTGCTACAACGATTTCTCGGATGCTTACGGCGCAGATCGAGCTGCCGCGGCGCGCTCGTCGATATAATACGCCACCGCCATGTTGGTAGTTCCAATCAAGCGAGCGACGTTAGTTGATCATTGAGCAACCGTACGCCTATCGTTCCGTCTCTAATT
Source organism: Lasioglossum oenotherae (assembly GCA_028455765.1). Taxonomy (NCBI): domain Eukaryota; kingdom Metazoa; phylum Arthropoda; class Insecta; order Hymenoptera; family Halictidae; genus Lasioglossum; species Lasioglossum oenotherae. The sequence goes on along the minus strand of CM052298.1, from coordinate 9,424,349 downwards.
TTACCTTCACCCACACCGCTCGGTACAGTGTATCTATTCATCTCGTTGCACCTGCGCGGGACCCTATCGAGATTTTCGTAACCGATCTCGGCGGCTTGGCGCGCCGCGCCACGCCGGCTACATTTACACCCCATGTGAAAAGTCGTTAGCGCGTAATGGCGGCGCTGGTTGTTGCCGTTGCCGGCGATCGCGAACCGCAGGGATCGCGTATCCCGAACACTTGACTCGCCGACCGTTCACACGGTACAAATTCGCTGCAAACAAAACGGGACCGTACTTTCAATATTGCCTTCACCTGCGGTCGAACGCCGGGCACCGGCACCGCTCACTGACACCATAAACGGTGATAGCTGTACGCACCGGTACCGATGCATACCGTTTACCGCGTATACACTCGTATGCCAACCGTACGTCTCAATGGCTGCTAGACGCCGATACGTAGACAACATGTTGGCGGATACACCGCCGCGGCGAACCTTACTCTTTATTACCTGGGATTTTCGAAACGAGTCACCTTTACTTTTTAGCGTAGGGAGAGGAAATGCATCAGTCCGGTTCCCACCGACATCACGACCACAGTCGTACGATTAAATGATTTGGTTGTTAAATTGTTAACCCTCCGAGTGCTGTGCCGGAGTCATTTTTTACCAGGAACATCCAAATTGTCATTCAAGTACTCAATTTGTGACAATTAAACTAACTAAATAGCTGTTTCATTGAGGATATCGAAAAATAAATTTTTAAAAATTATTAATTAGATCTGTGAACGGTCCTAAGCATTGCCAATTATATAGATATAAAAATCGTCCATTATGCGAGGGTTAAAGAAATACCATTAGTATCTACAAGTTTACTATAGACCATCATTTAGAAGTACGTACATATTTAGAAGTCTTACCTTCAATTTCAATTTAGACATTTAATCTTATATACTTTTGAATAACGTTTATTTCAATGGAAATAAACAATTGAATAACGTTTATTTATGTCAATCGATGTGATTATGAAATATTCTTTTACATGAGTAGAAAAATATTTTCGACAACATTATGGTCGGTCCAAATATATTGATTAGTCGAACGAAAACTATTCGTCGATAGTAAAGAACACTAACGAATGGAGATGGCAGTCCTGTAAATAAAGAAAGGGGTGAACCAAAAATCGCATCGTTCTTAAAATTATTTTTTCCGTTACTTCAATCGTCATAGTCCAATTTTCCGGCATGATCGGGACCAGGGGGGCGTGTGGTCGGCATCCAATTTTTTACCAACATCTTTTTCGAGACGTCGTTTTAACGCCTGAAATTAACGTCTTGAAATAGCTATGACAGACATAATCGTCATCACTTGATGAGCAGTGTCCCCGCTCTACCTTCCCCTTATACGACGCTATTCCCCCACGCTCCCTCCGCGGCCTGATCACGTGACGCGTCAATGTCACGTGACTAATCGTCGGTACTGGCAGAGAGAGGGTAACTTCTTCCTCTGATCTGGCGACCCTGATCCAACAGTTTATCTTCGGAAAACACGAGATAAACACGTTAAGGATTAGCGAGCGAGTGAGCGCATCGTAAATCCGCACCTTCGAGTAACACGTAATATAATCATGCTTCCACCAGGAGTTACCGTATCATCATCCTCAACGGCGCGGCAGAAAACGAGCAACCGCGTAACGAACCCACGGACACGAATTAATCGTCGTGCGTACACAAAGGACGGAACACGTGGGGGAAGACTGTGTGCACGCGCGTTGGATCCAGGCGAGTCGAGCGGTGCGGAGCGGAGCCGCGTCACGGTGAAAATGAAACCGATATCTCCGCAGGATCTGCAATGAGGGTCAAGGGTCGCCTGCGCAGGGAATTGCTTTATTTAATAATCCGCGCGGGAAGGACGTTAATAAAGCAGCCGGAGATAAATAATATGGAAAGGCGAGCCGTTCACGTGTCGTTCGACCCCCGTAGCTCTCTCTCTCTCCTCTCTTTCTCTCTCCCTCTCTTACTGGCTTCCTCCACGCTATCGGTGTGCGCAGACCTGTGCACCAAGTCCACGAGGCATCGTGGTTAAGCAATCGTTAAGTTCCTGACCGAACCCAGACTAGGGCGATGGAAAATGAAACGGGACAAACACGATTGCGGACACTCGCGCGCTCGAACTATCGATAATTATCAGCGGCGACGGTAATTCTTGCTGGTTTATAAGGTTACGTTTACGGTGTGTTTCGCGGCCAATAAATATCGTGTTTTACATCGTGTACGGGAGCGCTACCACTACCGTGCGCGATCCGTTTCGCAATAGCCGTGTGACGTGTGCTCGCGTTGCTTTATCAACTAGATGCGAATCGTAATTTTTCGCGTTTAAACACCGCAAGCCGGGATCAGATAAGAAGGGTTAATAATTTATAAAATACACAAGTTTTCCTGTCGCATTTTCTATTAGAATTATAATCTGCAACACGGGAGAAGTTGTTCTGCATAATTTTGTTACGTGTAAATCTCGTACAGAACTAATCCAAAGTGAAATGCTATCTTCCCGGAATCGGTGTCTCCACTCTACCTTCCCCTTCTACGACGCTATTCCGCCGCGGCTCGGTCACGTGACGCGTTTCATCACAAAAAATTAATTTTATTTCATTAATAATTAAATTTAAATGTATTAATCGTCATAAAAAGAGGTTATCCCCTTCGTCACTTCGAGAAAATTAATTTTAATAACTTTAATCTCCAAAATTCATATTTTTATAAACTATATCTTGTCCTAAAAAAAATGAATAGTTCTCATGAAATTATTTTAAAATTTCTCTTTTTATTGATAAAAAGACAAATACATTTAGGTAATGAAAAGATTGATAAAAAGAGAAATTTTTTAATAATTTCATGAGAACTATTCATTTTTTTTAGGACAAGATATGGCTTATAAAAATATTAATTCTGCGGATTAAAGTTATTAAAATTAATTTTCTTGAAGTGACGGAAGAGATAACTTTTACCGCTTATCACTAAACCTACCAAGTCTTAAAAGTAGCTGGTGCGTGTTCCCTTATAAAAATGACAAGATTGATTTTATTTAGACTTTGCGCAGCTGCTTTTGTAACATGTGCTGCACTAAATACAATTATTTTTTATTAATTGGTATTCTTATATAAGAAACAGTTAACCCAGTGAACTTTTACAGCGAGTTGTGCATCGCTCGGTGGATATGTAGGCAGAAGACGAGACGATAAGAGAGAGAGATAGTCGATCGAGTTCAGAGCGACTCGACTCGACTCGACGTTGATACCCGTCAGAATTCGCGATTCACGCGTAGGCGTGTACGGAGAGGCCCGCGTGCATGCACAGGACTTGCATATACGTGCATACGATGCACCGAGACCGTCGATATAACGACCAATCCCGCCTACTGCCAGGGAATTTGTCGTTCTTCGTCCACAAGCGTATGCGTGATAGCCATACTCGATTGTCCTCGTGTCTGAAGTTCGGCGCGCGATTCCCGATGAAATTCCGAGCCGACATACTGGGTGTCTCTTACTAGAGATTGGTATGCGGATCGCCTTATTATTGTTACTGCTCTTCCCTGTATGTTTTCGTGACACAGATTTCTCGCAGAAATCTTATCGAAATCTTATCGTGCTCCGTATTCACTCTTCGGTGTAACTGGACGATGTGTCTGCTCGTTGCTAGTCGTTTCTACTTGCAACAAATCGGACCCATACTGAGTGCATACTAAATCTTTCTCACTCCAGGCAAATTCCCACTTCTTCATAACTAGACTGCGGATTTTACGCATTTATAATAAAAACTGATGCATAGAATTCAAGCAGTGGACATATTTAAAAAATTTAAAAACATCATCGTATTAGTTTCAGCTTAATAAAATAATGAAAACAAGAAAGATATTATTTTATTTAGCCTCCGAGTCTTGGAATCGACACGAAATTTTTTTATTTTGCATAAAGATCTGCAGTTTATTCATAACTTTCCGTCGAATTTTTATTTTTGTTTCGTCGTTCGCACATTAAACTAGAAGTACCTCAGAATTTTTTAGATTTTTCGAATGCTCAAAACAATAGAAATGAAGTCTGGAAGACCATATTGTTGGTGGAGGGTTTAAGTACTATATTTTAGATTATCCTTTACCGGCTCAAACACAGGTGGGCAATATTTAGCGAAATAAATATTTCAAATACTATTTAATATTTTATTTGACTGAAAATAAAATAGTATTCCAAATAGGATATTTAATTTAAACCACAAAATAAAATATTTGTATTTTAGGAATCTAAATCATAAAATAAAACATTTCCGTTTACCAATCTTTGAAACACAAAATAACAATATAAACATACAATGTATCTTGCCATTAGGAAACAATTTGTACTCATAAATGTATTGAATATGAAGAATTATTTTCAGCAAAATATTTAAAATAAAAACAATGAAGTATTTCGAAATGAAATCCAAATACTATTGCAGAAATTTATTTTCAAAGTTGTACTAATATTTGGTTTTAATATATTTAATTTGCTATTATTAAGATTGTAAAGATGCTGAGGGGAATTATTTACCAAATTTATTTCTCTGGGTATATACATATTATTGGAAAAATGGCCAAAAATTTGGATAGACACATACTTATTACGTTTATAAAACAATGTGAAATAGTTATTTCTAGAGCTCCGTAAACCTAGTGTTAAATAGGACTATTTACTATTTAAAATACGATTTTATCCAGCTCTGATTCCAAGTATGGCATGACCAACTTGATTGAAAAGATCATTTCCCACTGCGAGAGCATTCGCATCGACGGCTACGGAGAATATTTTTTCGAAAATACAAGAAGAAACAGGCTGTAGCACAGAGTTCGTACACACCCATTGTGCAGCGATGTTTAATTAAATCTGTAGTATCCGCGCGCATTGTATACGACCTGCACCGTTGCATCGCAATTAGAACGTGGGTTCGGCATGGTTCTTACCTTTACCATAGAATGCCGTTCCCGGGGCCGTTTGTAAATTGAGATTATATTCGTGCCCTTCGGTTTCGTATGGGAGCACCTTTATCTCCCATCGAGCGCTGTATGAACCGAACGACCTACCACGACCTCGCCCAACTCTGAATATCGCGTCGATGCCTCGTCTCGGTTCTACACCCACGTGATATGTATCCCGCGCAAGGTTGTCCTGCCCAGAATCAAAAGAACCGTGCACCTTCGCCATTTTCTCCATTCGTCATGTCGAAAATATCCTCCCCCGAGATTTCACACTTTCCACATCATACATCTTTTCAGAAAGAACTTGTTTAAGACGAGTTCGGACGCCTTCGGTCTTTTCATACCAACATGGCGGCGCCCTTACAACATTAAATACAACTTTTCCTTCGAACTAGTGAATTCCTAACATTAAAACTCGGATTTTCGGCATTATCTCGTCAAAATCTACGGGATTATATATTAAAAAAGTTAAAAAGTTTTGGTTTCCTCCGGTGAAGTTCAACCGAGATTTCTGTTTCTTTCAACCCTTTGCAGTCGGAACTATTTTCACTAGAAAATTAAACATTTCTTCCGACCTAGAATATTTCCGTTCCCCATGATGTAAAAAATTTTTATGGATATGAAATTGGTATAACACCACGTACAATACCTAAACATTTAATAATTGATTCGATACTGACATATTTAATCGTGTAACCAATATTGTGAATAACAATTTTTAGTACAGCAATTTTTAGTGGCGCCTCAGAGTCATCATTCGAGTGCTAAGGGTTAATTGAACTGGTTTTGCCATATTACTGAACAGATTTCCATAGTCTAGCATGTAAAATTGATCAGCACACTTCAGAGAGATACAAATGATACCGAGAAGTAAACCGAATATTTAATAATTAATTCGATACTGACATATTTAATAATGTAAACAATATTGTGAATAACAATTTTTAGTACAGCAATTTTTAGTGGCGCCTCAGAGTCACCATTCGAGTGCTAAGGGTTAATTGAACTGGTTTTGCCATATTATTGAACAGATTTCCATAGTCTAGCATGTAAAATTGATCAGCACACTTCAGGGAGATAGAAATGATACCGAGAAGTAAACCGAATATTTAATAATTGATTCGATACTGACATATTTAATAATGTAACCAATATTGTGAATAACAATTTTTAGTACAGCAATTTTTAGTGGCGCCTCAGAGTCACCTTTCGAGTGCTAAGGGTTAATTGAACTGGTTTTGCCATATTACTGAACAGATTTCCATAGTCTAGCATGTAAAATTGATCAGCACACTTCAGAGAGATACAAATGATACCGAGAAGTAAACCGAATATTTAATAATTGATTCGATACTGACATATTTAATAATGTAAACAATATTGTGAATAACAATTTTTAGTACAGCAATTTTTAGTGGCGCATAAGAGTCATCATTCGAGTGCTAAGGGTTAATTGAACTGGTTTTGCCATATTACTGAACAGATTTCCATAGTCTAGCATGTAAAATTGATCAGCACACTTCAAGGAGATACAAATGATACCGAGAAGTAAACCGAATATTTAATAATTGATTCGATACTGACATATTTAATAATGTAAACAATATTGTGAATAACAATTTTTAGTGGCGCCTCAGAGTCACCATTCGAGTGCTAAGGGTTAATTGAACTGGTTTTGCCATATTATTGAACAGATTTCCATAGTCTAGCATGTAAAATTGATCAGCACACTTCAGAGAGATACAAATGATACCGAGAAGTGAACCGAATATGTCGGTCGTCATGAAATTCCGTGGAATGCAAATAGTGCAATAATTTGCCCGTCTGATTTTGTCTCGGCGCGATAAAGCACTTTCTTTCGTCACAATCGCGATACCGAAGTCGCATTCGCGTCGCCTCGAGGTAAATGTTCACCGTGACACGACGCGAACTTTCTATTATTATCTACGGCTGTCTCCTGCGTCGGGATTTAAAACAGGATAATAACCCAGCTCCATTGTTTACTGTATACATATAATATGTATACACGGGCAGTCTGCGTGGTAACATGTGGACATAACTGACGGTGGCCTCCGGACACCAAAAGTTCAGTAGTAAAGAAAGTTTATGTGCGAACACATGTATATCTCTCTGCTCGAGATCCTCCAGGCATTCACGATCCGTGCTCTTGTAGCCGAGACTTGTTAGAAGCTTCTGGGTGTAGATCGTGATCTCGGAAAGGAAGTTCGACATTTCGTGAATCACCTTTGGAATCAACACGTTCGCGGCCGTCATTCGTCTCGCTGGTTGCCTCCATACTTGTTCTGCGAATTCTTGCACGTTTATAACTCACAATAATTCAATCCTAAAAATTGTCAAAAACATTATTTTGTTCGTCGAGTTAGTTAAAAGATTCGGGATCATTAAATAGTATACAAAAACTACAAACTCGGTTGATTTTTATCTGCATTTTAATATTAAAAGAGTGATTTCATCCGTTATCCAAACATTTCTGTCGACCTATGAAGCAAGGTTTGCCATCTATAAAATGGCGGACGGCAAAAAACCCCGGACACTTTGAACTACTTTTTAAGTTAGATATGGTACCATGAAGAAAAGTTTTGGATGGAAAATTTTAGCAAAAACTATAATCAGATGATTGCACAAGTTCGTGCCCGATTTGACAATAAAATTCAATTGTTAAATTTTAAAAAATACAACTTTATTAATCAATTATACATATATTTCAATCAATTATACATTCTTTTCTCATTGTAGAAAATTTAACTATTTTTTAATTTTAATTTAACCAATCTACAACCAAATCTTTAAAATTTAACCATTCAATTTTATTGTCAAATCGGACACGAACTTATGCAATCATCTGATATACATATATTACGATAATTATCGGTAGATAGAAATCATTTTTTAATAAATTATAGTGCAAATTTAGAGTTATTGTAAAATGTCACCTTTCTCGATTCAGCCCTCTGTGTGCTTCACTCAAAATAATTTTCATTTTGTCAATTTTAAAGTGTCCGCTTTTTAAAGAACTGCTCTGTGAATGAACTGCTGTTCATTTATTCAATTTTCAAAAAGTTCTCTGCTATGAAAGCATTGCATTTGTTTAAAATAATTGCGAAATAAATGGTGAAAAATCATTCTTCTCTAATGACAACATTTTTAGTAGATACTCTTATGTTTTCCCTATAAGTTTCCCTATAGGTTTGTTGGTTCTGGTCTTATAATTTAATGTGAAAAAGGGTGACACTTTTTTTTACACGTTTGTAAAATCAACAATCAAAGATCGAGTGATCAGTTTTTGAGCTACGTTGCACGGCATGCGAAATGTTGCGTTCCGAGAAAAATGCGTTTAATGTTCGAGCACCCAACGAGCTCCGCTGAATACAGCCGTTCACTTTATCTTGAAAATAACGTACAAGAACATCTCTGATCACTTTCTAACTTCTATTATCGTATTCCTCGGGAAATTTCCCATCGATTTAAGCAAAAAAAAAATGCTCAAAAATTTCTTTTATACAAGGTTCCCCTCTTAATAGGCTTCTGGTAGGTACTAAACAGTCTCCGGACGTATTATATTAAGTTGCCCAAAGTTTCTTCCGGAATGTGATCCTTTAATATTGCTAAATAAATATTAGGTTGTCCCAAAAGTTGGTTTTCGATGCATGCACATAATGCAAATTCATATTAAGAAGTACTAAAATATTAACATAAAGATTATCGTATTGTTTGTATTTATTTAGCGCCATTAAAGGAGCACATTCCGGAAGAAACTTTCGGGACAACCTAATATTAAGCAGTAGTACAAATCCGGGGAAAACCGGAGGGACGGCAACCATATACGAGGCTCTACTATAAAATATTTCCAGGATGGGCGAATTAAGCAAATGTTTCGCGAGTCGTGAGGTAAAACACGAGGTTACACGAATGGAAAAGAGAATGTGTGTTGAGCTATATCAATTTCCTGCATCCTCTTGTAGGGTTAATGAGCATCACCTGTTTCGAAGTTCCGCGAACTGGTTACACCGATGGAATTATTATTTTCTCGTTTCGCGTGGCGCATTAAGAGACACACGGTATCAGAGATACAGGAACACGGAAGTTCCAGCAAGTTCACGTTGAACGCGCGCCGCTACGGCTGTTCCCGGTCTCGGAGAGCTCGCAGATCTCGCAGCTCGAAGGCACAAAGAGATGGTCCCCCTCTTTGGAAACCGTGCGCTCACTCGCCTTATCTTCGCGCTGACCGCTGGCGCATTTTCTATCGGTTTATCAAGCGCCTCTAATCGTTACGGGATAATAAACTTGGTTGCTCATTAAAGGAACGATAATCCGCTCGTCGAGGCCCTTTCCGCCGCTCGTGATTCAAACGTCAAACTATTTTCAATCAGCCGACCATCGGAGATTAATGGGAATCCGCGGCGGCCGGCGCTCCTTTCTTTTCAAACTTCTAAATACCATCGCGAATATAGATTTATGGATAGCGATCGTTCAATCTCCGGATTCGCCGCTGCGCGCAAGATAAATCGCGCTGCCCACCGAAGAGGTCGGTCCGACCTCGATCGAATTTCCGCAAACGAAACGCGACAGTATATTCCCACGTCGAAATACTACGATCGAAAAATATCGGGACTGAATGTGCTCAATATTTCGTGCTACATTTAGGACAAAAACGATTAGGTGTAATTTCAAACAGTAAAAACATTAGACAAATTTAGAAACACTGTTATTTACAGTTTACCAAACAGAGATTAAGACTGAAAATAAATTTCAATTTCACTCCAGTTTGTTGCAATCCAGATAGAAAAAGAGGTTTTACAATCGAAGAATTTAGACACCGATCAGTTAAGCTAGTGAACTGGTTCCTGATTATTTTAGAAACGTGTGTGCATCGACATGAAATTAAAAACCACCAACTCAATGAAAGAAGTTTCATGAATAAACAAGAACAGACGAATCAGATAGGAAGCTCGTTTAATTGAGCTGTATAATTTACTTGAAAATGGTTCTGTTCGGATGAGAGGGGATGGAGCAGAACCGGGAACGACCAGGTCGCTCCGGTGTCCACTTTAAATCCCCCATGAAAGCGACGCAACGATATACGCACTAATTATCGCGCAAACGCGCATTTACTTATCGGCGTTTCGTCATTCGGACAGCGCTTTACGTTCAACTGGCGAATAATGGTTTAATTAAACACCACGTGTACAACCGCAGCCGCCTTGTAAAGCTTCCGTCGATTGATTTACAGTGGCAATACTCGGTGGGCAACTTCCAACGTGTACGCCGTGAAAAATAGCCCTCCGGAGAGTCCATTCTAGTAAGAACGCATACATTAGTCCGCGTACTCGCAATTAACCGTTGACATTTACTCCACTTTGCCGCGCTCTCTTTTTCCACGGCGCGAGTCCCTCGATTCTTCTTCCTCCTCTTCATTAGTTTCGTCTAAACTAATTTCGTCCTTCCTCTACCTCTCATTCAGTTGTTATTCCTTTTAGCGACTTCTAACCGCGCAGCTTCACGATCGTTTCTTTCTTTCGTTTTCTTATTTCTATGTTACAGTAGAACCCTTCATATCCAAACTGATAGGGGCACGAAATTACTCGGATAACGAAACAAACAATTTTCTGATATAAAATTTCATTTATTCAGATTGGAATTAAGCGAGTTTACACCTTTTTGGCTGCTAAATCAGCTTCAGAGTTTCCAAGAAAAATGATCTAAAGCAGGGGTGCCTGACCTTTTACATACCTCCTTCCATTTTTCTACCTTCTGATATTCATTCTTGGGGTTGGAAAATAGGGATAGGGGTAGGATCTGCTTCGCTTACGGGAGGAAAAGGATAACTCAATCAGGCAACTAAATTAATTAATTTACGCGAGTTGAAAAGACACACGTTTATTGGAGCATCGATCAACAATTGTTGTGAGAAGTGATCTCTTTGGGGGCTGTCATGAACCCCGCAATTCACATCCTACAATCGAGAGCTGTCAAAAAAAGCGACAGACTGATGAGTAACAAGGCTGTACGAATTAAACTGAGAGTATACAGGTATTGAAAATATAAAGATGCATTCAGTTATGGCTACTTCAAAAGAATAAGTAGGCGCAAGGATGCAATGCGCTACAGGTTGGCCACTCCTGATCTAAATGATTTTCCAGATAAATGAACTACGAGCGACTACTGATCGAGCTCATTGGAGCGCTTGTCTTCGATTTTTCTGCTGTTCGCCTTTCGCGACTCCGTTTTTCTACGAACGTTTTTATCTTCTATCGTCCTTGCCCAGCTTATCTATCAACCATTTCACTCCCCTCCTTCTCCGTTCGATTTCTCCTTCCACTGAATTCCTCGGGTATCTGCGCTAGACAGGGGTGTTGTGTCGACCGCAGAAGGCCGTTGCTGCGTTCCAGCGCGCAACGACAGGTCAGATCTAGACACGAATTACCTGTTCCGCGCAGTCACTGGAACTCCTTGAGAAGTTCAGTCGAGTTTTCACGTAACACGCCACGCCACACCATGCCGCGCCGCGGCTTTGCTCGTACGGTTCCAGACGTCACCGGTCAGCCGGAACGCTCGATTTACCCAGGACAACTTTTCCTTTCCTCCGGAGCCGCGTTATCCGCACGGAAAATCCGCCTGGGTGATCTCGCTGCTGAACGTTACGCAAAATTTCGCCCTTGACAGACTACGGGCCGTTTTCAGCACTTCGTACCAATATTAGGTTGTTGCAAACGAAATGTCCGATGTTATTAGGTGTACAATTAAGTTCGGTGCCTGTACATATATTCAATTGTGATTGCATTTCAAATGAAGATTTTCTCCCGCTACTTTGGTGGTTTAAAGCATGAACTTACCCTACCAAACGTACTACATACATTTACGCTAATTAGTACAGAACTTCAAAAAACAATACTTTGCACCATGGCGTTTAAGAAACAGCACATTCGACACTGTATACATTTTGCATTTGAGTCGAAGAAAAATGCTGCTGAGGTTACGAAAATGATTTGGTCCGAGTTAGGCGAAAGTGCTGTAATCTATAAAACATGCGAGAAGCGGTTCCAAAGGTTTCGTAGTGGAAATTTTGATCTCAGTGGTGGAGAACGCGGTGGAATGCCGAAAAAAGTGCAGGACGAGGAATTAGAGGAATTATTGAATGAAAATCCTTGTCAAACACAACAGAGCCATTTCCGTTCGTGTATTCCCATTTTTCATAAATAAAGATCAAAAGTATACTCAAAAGGCACCGAACTTATTTGTACACCTAATAGAACGCGATCTTTATGAAGAATTTTTACCAAGAAATGCTGTTACTAGACTGCAGATGATTATGCAATTTTCAATTTTTGTAGGCTAATTTCAAGAAAGATTTATAATTATAGATCCGAAATAAGTAAAACTCGTATTGTATTCTGTGGAATTTTGTATTCTCGCATTTTTTGAATATTTTTAGAAGCCATATTAATAACTCTGTTACACTGAAAACAACATTACAATATTCTTAAATTTTTCTAATCTTGTACTGTGTTATATTTCATGAAACAATTTCTTCACAAATGCATAAAGATCCGCAGTCTATCCATAACTGGTGCAATCAGAACAGTTTGAAATACTTATTCTCAGAAACCTTTTTAGTCCCAAGTTATTATACATCATTTTTAAGTATTTCGATGATTTTCGAGGCCTTACCTTAAGTTTCGTCTTTCTACGTCTAGTTTTACTTTCAAATGATACTTATTTCCGATGAATGAGAATGATGGATTCGCAAGAACGTGTCAAAGGATTTAAAGTTGAATAATTTCTCAAGAATGTATCCTTACAATCTCAATAATCGTAAATTAAAAATATTTTAACACAATATTTCGAAACAAGTGTAACTTGTAATGACGATAGAAGATTCGATAGAACGACCAGTGAATTCTATGTGTTTGTACCAGAAGATGCGACGAGCATACGGTGATTTCGTCCTGATTTATCATAGTTATCGGTCTCGAACGTGAAGGAAGGGTTAATTTTTGGGGTATCGTGTACTGAAAGGATGAATGGACTCGCGAGATTTATAAGGGACACGATCGCGCGGTTTTAGCGGAAGAACGATGACGAGAAAAGTAGCGGCAGCAGCCAGCAAACAACCGGGGTGCGGGCCGTTCGATAAGAAACGATAACTCGTACGACGGCGACAGTGAATTACGGCTACACGGCCAGCAACATAGTAATTCATACCGGGATGGCATGAGCGCACCACGATTAATTGCCACGATTAACAGTAATTAATAGTGTTGCCCCGGCAAGCGCGAGCAACTACTGTATCCCGTTGATTGTTCGTTGCCACGCTCGACTTTTTCAAGGAGGCCGCGAGCCAAGGCGTGCGAACGGACAGGTGTTTCGCTGAACAATGTGCCATCGAATGGTACAGTAGGACCTCGATTAACCTGATCCCGATTATAAACAAACACGCGTTTAAATATAATTATACTATAAAGGGAAATCAATTTTCAAAAGTAAACGATTTATTTTGAAATATAATGTTTATATTAGTTATTTCCTCGTTTGTCCCCCGATCAAGTCGGTTAATCGAGGTCCTACTATAGGGGAAGTCGGGGTATTGTGAGCCACTTTTTTTTATTGCCAAAAAACAGCTATTAAATTAAGTTTTTCATCAAATTTCAACGCTAAATGTTGTAGTATGAAGATTTACCTTTTTTTTAGACACAATAGTTTAATCGAATATCTGCAAATTAGATGATTTTAAGACTATTACAAAAAATTTGCATTTTCTTAAATTTGGAAAATCTCGGGGATTCGTGAGCCACTTTCAAAATCAAATACAAAATTACAATTTTTGTTATGAAATGTTTATTCTTGTATCTGAATGACAAAATAATATTTTAATAATAAGAAAAAAATTTTTAAATGACGTTGCGATGAATTGAATCAGATAAAATATCTATTAGATATTGCCAAAAAATTTATATCGTGCTCGAATATTGCATACACAATCATTGAGAAACATCGAACACGTGAGGTTAGCTCGTTAAATGTGAAAAATCGAGTGGCTCACAATTCCCCGAGAAAAGTGGCTCATAATTCCCCGAATCCTTATTTTTACAACTTGGCCACAAACAAATAACACAAACCTCTCGCCTAATTCAAATTTCTTTATTTATTTCGAAAGCTTGAAGTCACACGAGTATTATAAACACAGTTACCTGCTTAGATCCACAGAAAAATGTAACAATAATAGACCAAACACGAAATGAAAATAATACTTCGAGCGCAGCGAATTTGTATCTGCTAACAGAGCAAAGTAATGATGCGGGTGCGTACTTCAACTGATCGTGGAAATATTACCTTGTCATGAGACAACTCAAAAACAGTTGTTCGCAGCTGTCATTATTTACCAGTAAAACACAGATGACGCTGGCTCACGATTCCCCGTGGCTCACAATACCCCGACTTCCTCTATTCGATTGCTCGTGTTCGGGGAAGTCGCATTTCCACGTCGAGATTCGTTCGAACAGCGACTTCTTGTCAGCCAATCATTTTCAGCCATCATTTTCATTCTATTCAAACACTTGTAATGGATATGACGTATAGTATACAACGCTTTTTTCGATTATGTTGACTTTCCTGTTTAATATCTTCCCCAATCTTTGCTAACATACTTAAAACACAATATAAAAATTGTAAAAACTTTGATCTTGTATCAGTATCTTGCGGAAAAGAGTCGGAATAGGCGATTTTTATTCTTTTTTTAAATTTATAAATAATAAATATACCTGTACTGTACTGATAAAATCCGTAAAAATACGAACGATGTCGCTCTTAAACTTCAATGCAGAAGCGCCACACTTTCCGATCTATTTTTCTGGTTTCCGATTTTATACAACCAGGATCTTCGACTTAAAAATCTGAATTAATTGCAGTGCATATATCTGGGCGTTTTGACATGTATACGATTTGTTTCAGAATTTGTTCTGTTTTTGTTAATCATATTTAATATTCGCAATAGGTAGACATTTCCTGCGATAATGGTTTCAGCGAGTTATACAAATAGTCCAAACAGAGAGAGACTCAATTAAAATTTCCATTCTACTCCCTGAAAAATTCTTTATAAGCTATGCAGGTCCGTAGTCTACTATTATATTCGTAACAACGTGTAATTGTATCCCATGTTTTACTGATCCATTACATGAATTGTCGATAAAGAGCAATTTTTATTATCCGTAAACATGCAACCGTATAAGATGCTCCTGCCAATAATTTATTGGTGCAGAAAAATCTTTAACACTAAACCTACCACCACCGGTCAAAATGGCCGGCTCCAGATTGTTTATTTTACAATTATTGAAATAATAAAAATGATTTCATAAGAAATGATTGTATAGTTATCTTTAGTAGTGCACGTATTACAATAGGAGCCGCACAAAGTCTAAATAAAATCAATCTCGTCATTTTTATAAAGGAACATGTACCAGTTACTTTTAAGGCTCAGCAGGTTCAGTGTTAAGAACAATGGCATCTAAAGATTCAGTCCAAAGATTCCTTGAGATCCGTCAGTACCGTTTTTGCGACGTCGTTGTGTAATTAGAAAAGTAAAACTTCAACATTGAAACGCACAAACAAAAATGTTATATATTATCCGCGTGATTGAAAGATTCCGTAAAAAACAGATCAGAATCACCGAAACCCTTGAAATGAGTCGCGTCGATGAGTAAACACCGCAAGAATGGTCTCATTATGACAAGCAAGGATGCACATGGAGGACCGAAGGTACCCGGCTTAATTAAATTACACGATATAATTTCCACTGATCTTATTAAAGCCTGTTTCGATAATAGTCGGTCGTACATTACGCCAGTTATCATCTACATAAATTAAACCTTTCGACGGAGCGAATTTGCATTCCCATAAAAGCATCGGACACCGGTTGATTACGACGTCGGTATCGATCTACGTTAAAACTGATTGCAAGCGCAAGGAGGGCTAAACACGGTGAAACGAATTGATATGTTCGAAAAATCGAAATACGCGAAACAAATTTCCCCAGTCACAACCGTTCCTATCGAGCAGGTTTATGTGATTAAAAACTGGAAACACGTATTTAAGGGTAAAGTACATGTTCTAGCTTAGGAACATGTAACTTCTCTCTGACTAATGATAACATTAGTGATTTAAGAATTATTTACAAAAGGGGCTCAATGTAACGTCCATTTACATCTAGACATTTTTGGAATCGATGGAACCTTTTTCTTTATCAGAGGTTTCCTTGTGTGTGTGTGGAAATATGAGTCGTTTATTTTGAAAGTGGCCCGAGTCCATTTTCGAGAAAAATCAAGCTAGCAATTTTAATATTTACATTTCTACGTTATCTTTTCATTCTGAAGTATATTGTAACTGATATATTTAAAATCACAAAGATTTTGTAGAAAGGAAATTAGCTGGTTAATAGAATGATACAAATTTTTATTCCGAAAGTGGCCTAAGTTCATTTGTCAGTTGTCATATCAACAAGATTTTTGGAGGATGGGATTTTTGAAAGGGTAAAGAATTCTAACAGAGAAACAATAAATATCTCTGAAACCAGTGCGCGGATAAAAAAAAGTATCCTACGAAAATTGCTGGTCTTTTTATGTACAATAAGATCCCATAATAAAAAACATAGGTTTCCATTTGAAAAAACATAGTTGACCTTCAAATGACCTTAAAACGCCACCCGAATAAGAAATTGATACTGCCCACCTCTTTCCCCCTCGAAATCCTTGGACACGTGTTTTACACTTTTTTTATATCTTTCATACTTTTCGATATATTCGGCTAGAAAGTTTTCAAATGAACACGCTGTATCATTTTTCATCAACGTCATCGCCGTTGTATAATTGCCAAGATCGTGCGCGCATTCTTTTTCGTTGGGCACACGATCTCCCACGACAAATATCGCGGACGTTTCTGCGACTAATTGGCACGCGTCGCTAAAAAAATCACGTGGAAATGCGCGATTGCTTTTGGATCGTTGGCTTCTCGCGGAAGCCAAAGGTGGTTCGGTGACGACTATGGAAATCGGACGGGTTCGTTACGTCAGCCCGCGCGCAATGATCCGAGAATAACCGGCTGTTATTAAAACACAAGTATCCGATATTGCGTTAAACGGCACGAAACCGCTGGAATAATTGTGCTGTGTAGCTTTCTCGGGCTTGCTCTCTCAAAATGTCAATCTCGATCCCGTCCGGAATCCAATCTTTCGCGTTAATTGGTTCCGATTGCGCACGACCTTCTGCGAAAAATCGGCTAACGATGCACATTTACAAGCAGAAAGTTGTTTATAGCCAATAAACTGTTGCACTAGGCTCAGTAAATTTTGCTTCTGCAAACCCCGGCATATCTCCAACGAATTTGTGCGCTGTTTATATTATCGTGCGATTTTCTATATTAAACACAATTCTCTTAATTTGTACACGAGTAATGGCACTTTTAATATGTTTACGTTTATAGGTTTTGCACTCCTAATTCGCTCTTTTTGCAAGTCAAATCCATCCTTATGCAAATCAGTTTCACCCTTCTGCAAGTCACTTTGAGCCTTTAGCAAATCAATTTCATCCATCATTGCTGCGAGGGAAACAAGACTCAACACTGAATACACTTCAATAAATACATATGTATTTTCACTTTTAAGATTTAATCATCAGAAAACGGCTACAATGAATATATTGGTTTGGAACGAAAGTTCGTAGCGTTTGTGAATTAAAATTGAAAGCTAAAATTCACATATTCATTCATAGATTTATCCAATAACATATTTTCCATTGTGTTCTATTACTTCTTGCCATTTTCGACGTAAATTCTCGTATTATTGAATAAACATATTAATAAATACCTTAATTTTATCTTCTTTCCAACCCAATACATATCTACACACAGTTTCATACATTACACATTTAATGAATTGGTAATTACTTATCTTTATGCAAAATCAAAAATGTTTGCATTGATTGCAAGACACAGGAGCCAAATAGAAAATTCCTTCTTCTTTTAATTGTCTTATTAAGCTGAAATTAATACACTGATGTCCTCAAATCTTCGTAAATCGTCCACTGCTTTGAATTGCACGTGCTCATTTTTGTCATAAATGCATAAAATCCGCAGTCTAGTAATTACTTTTAAAGAAGTATTTTATGTACATCTTTTCAGTAGATAAAATTTTGAATTCCTTGACGATTAATTCAAATTTCAAAACTAGCTTAAAAATACTTTATTCGTAGTGTACACGCCAATGTACACGTGTCGTAACAATTATGCGTCTCTTTAAATCGGATAAGTTAAGAGACTCTACTCTACATTTCCGTTTCTCGAGCAAAGACTGCTTTATAGATAGCCATCGATTTCGAAGCACGACAACTTGGTGGCAGATAATCTTCGCGGATAGAGTCCGGACGTGTTTAAACATGTTTCTCGGTGAGGATTTTTTCGTAGGGGGCAGCTAGCTATGTCGATGTCCGCGAAACAAAATCGAAAACGTTCAATACAAATGGCCGACCATGCAGCGAAACTAGTTGGAACTTTCCGATCGAGAGGCTTGGAGAAAACTTCGCGCGCCGGCGATATTTATTTAATTAACCCACGGAAACGAGCGAGTCAGTGACTAATCGGAATCACGTGGCAACAACGTCATGCGACCGGCCGGCTGCAATTAACAGAGATATCGCTACCGCGTGGCGCTACTCCTTTTCTCTGTTGAGAAACTTATTACTTGTGTAGTAATCCCGCAGTTTCCCATCGTTACGTTCCATGGTGCTCAATGATCAAGCTGTATGTGCGTGTGTAAGTACGATGAGGAGTTCAGCCACGCAATCGACGCAATGATACAAGGCAATGAAGCGATCAATGGATTTACATTCATTCTTCTTGCGTGAGAATATCCTCGGAAAGTGTATCCTTCGACCGGTCGATTAATAAATTACGAACGGTTGCAAAACACTGCGGCAATTACAGAATAATGCGCGTACACGGTTTTTACCGAAAGCGATGAATTGAATGGTGTTTGATTCATTGCGTGTGCGATCGGAAATGGATTATTACTTACTAGTCGATTGCAGATGTTTATGCAAATGCACTCTTTCGATGCCGCGTTCACCAAAACGACAATAATACCAGAACTCGCATCCTCCGGCGAGATGTGTTATTAGATTGAATATGCTCCAACGATTCCGCTTAGTTTTATTACGATCCTCACCTTTTTTTTTCTCAGTGTTCCGCAATGTTAATAATTGGGTGATACAGTGCCAACAGGGATGACATGCGACCGCACTACCGATGACGAGGGTGAGAATCGCTGAAGTTACATCCCGCAACTCTTTTTAACCGACTTCGAAAAAGCAGGAGACTACTCAATTTGATATGCCTTTTTTTAATTTTGCGCCGCCTCCGAAAAGATTGTATTGTATTATATTGTATTCACATAAATTAAATGGAAATTATTTCATACTTTTTAGTGTTTTTTCGAAATCGGTTTAATTTATTTTTTATAACATTTTTTTATTTCACACTTTTTAGTGGAACGAGCAGAATTTGTAGAACACCGCAGAATGGTTTCTCGGTCTCATTGGTTATTTGCAATAAAAATCGCAAAGAATGAAAAAATGCAACATTTGTTTTCAAGAGACCAATCGGGAGACATACTCTACAAGATGCAAAAGGTTTCGTTTCGATTGATCCATCCATCTCAGCGTAATCGATGAACATACATAGAAAAAAAAGCGAGACAAAAAAAGGCACATACAGATCGAATTGAGTAACCTCCTCCTTTTTCGAAGTCGGTTAAAAATGAACGTATCGTAACCAAAATTTTTTCCAAATACAATGCCTGAAGTCTTTTAGAATATGTACGCATGTCATTTGTAGACTGCGGATTTTATGCATTTATGACAAAAATGTATATTTGTAATTTAAAGTAGTGTACATTTTTAAAATATTTGAGGACATCAACGTATTGTCTTCAGCTTAATAGGATACTTAAAAGAAGAATACCATTTTTATTTGGCTCCTGTGTCCTGCAATCAATGCAAACATTTTTTATTTTGCATAAAGATCCGCAGTCCAGTGATTTGTTTTGACCACCTACCGAAAATCGGCTTGAACTTTCCGGACGACACAATATCTTGTGCAATAGCGCGAAACAGTTATTTTCAGAACGTTTTCAATCGGTGATGCGTTGGACATCGTTTCGATCGGCGGCGTACCTCCAGGATCGTTCGAAAAATCGTCAGATGATCGATGCTGCGGGGATTAAACGCGTCGTAAATTTTTATCGATCATCCTCCATTTTCCACCGTAAGCGGTCTTCTAATTCGACGAATTAAAAGGGGCTATCGGGACGAAGGATCGGTAGTGCTCGGCTGATGAGGCATCGTGTCGGTAGGCGGCCTCTTAACGAGGAATAATCGAAAATCGGCCGATATTCCCTATAATTTCCCGCGTCCTCGCGCCTCGCTCATGACTCATCCCCTATCCCGGTCCCATCGGCGTAAATCCTTGTAATTACAGGCTGCGGCAGAATCGGCCAAGTTAATTCGCGCCGTGGCGCAGCCGATTCGACGCCGATGTAAATAACCAATAACGATTACGACGGGCACGCATTCTGCCGATAGGTGCTCTCGCCATCCGAGCCGAGCTGAGCCGAACCGATACGCGCCACGCCGAGCCACGCCGACCGGTGCGGTATTAGCGAAGCGTATTTGTGTCACGGTACGCTTTCCGCCGGCGTACGCATAATTTCTCATTATGCAAATCGGCGAGAGGACTTTCCGCGCGCACCATGCCGCCGCGTATCTGTCGATGGACCCGCGGAGGAACGTTCCGCATTAAGACGGCGAATTCCATCGACCGGTCGCCGATTTTCTGGTTGTCGCCGCGACCAACGCCGATGACAACATCCTGATACTGAGGTCGCAACGATCCGAGGAATTCCGCGAGGGCCACGCCTCAATTTTCGAGCGGTAGCACAGTGGTTCGATCACTCTTGGCGATAGCTGTGGAAAATGATTTTTTTCATGGTTTCAGCTTATTTGGCCTCGTAATATTTCAAACACAAGCTTTGTGTTACTGTTTATATTGGAACGAAAGTTAACGTTTTTAAATTAAAATTCAAATTAAGATGTCTATTCATAGCTTTATTCGGTGACATGATAAGTAGACTGCGGATGTTTATGCATTTTCCAATTTTTGTAGACAAATTTTAAGAAAACGAAACTAAATAAAATCTTAGTTTTAATGGGAACAGCCTGTGTAGATCCAAAACAAATAAAAATTGTACGAAATTCTATCGAATTCTATGTTCCAGCATTTTTTGAACATTTTCTTAAGCCATAAATCCATAAAGATCCGCAGTCTAATGATAAGTTACCTCAAAAATGTGTTATTCAACACACATCTATGAATACATATCTCTGAATAATATAGTGATTGTTAGAACGCAAGTCTACTTTGTATTACAGTTTATCTCGAAACGAAAGTTAGCGTATTTAAATTAAAATTCAGAGGTCAAATTAAGATGTCTATTCACACGTTTATTCAGTTACATGATAAGTTACTTCAAATATATGTTACTGAATCAATGTATGAACATATATCTTGATGTGATCTTTGAATTTTAATTTATCATAATTCATTCCTGCTGGATAACGTCGCCTTTAATAACGTCGCCTTTAAACTCGTTGCGTAGTCCGGCTTCTACAATTAACATACGTATAATCCGTAGCATTGTACAGCCCCACGTCGCGTATTATCCGATCTACGCGTCGTGTGGGCTCAATGACTGATCGCGACATGGACGTACCAATTAATCGCATTGTGCATTTCACGCACGTAGGATTCGGATTCGCCGAAATTATAGTCGATATGTACACGACGAGCATTTCGGACGTGCTGCGTTGGAAAATCATTCGAAGTCAACCTGTCTATCGTTGACAATGACTAACGGCGCTTCTCGCGCCGGAGTCTCTGAACTGGAATGTTCAAAGACTTTATTTGTCTATTTCAGATTAGAAATATTTGAGAACTAGATTATTGTAGCGATGTTTTATCGTATACTGGAAGGAAAAAAGTATGCACTGATTTTCTTCTATTGCAGTAATTAAATATTGGATTGGAAAGAAAGTTCGTATCTTCTTCAAATTAATAATCGAAGATGAAATTAAGGTAATTATTCACACGTTTATTCAATAACACGATAAGCTACTTGAAAATGGCATAAAGTAATAGAACAGAATGTACAGTATGTTATTGAATAAATCCATGAATAAATATCTGAATTTTAGCTTTCAATTTTAATTTACAAACGCTACGAACTTTCGTCTGAACCCAATATTTCCAATATGGCGACGTTTCTCTTCAAAGTCCGTAACCCAATCAATTTATTTGATTCCATTCAAGTTTTACGAGTCTAACAACGTGTACAATTGATCTAATGTTCATTAAGAAATTGAAATTTGTTTACCGAAGGATGTGAGATTACATAATAATTGTTTCTCTCATTATGCAATCTACTTTTTTATAATTTTTCTGGAGGTTTGAATCCTTTCTTAACAAACGTGGTAATTTAGATATTGTATATCAACTATTGTAAGAGATTTAATAACTATAATCATGTCGTCTGACAACAGTAATTCTCGATCACGAGTAAATGTGTTCGTAAAAAACAATTTTAAATTTTAATAAGACAGATTTCTACACGAAGACAAAAAGAACGTCAGATGTATAAGTGGTGTGCTGTTCTGTGTGTGTTTACCTTCCCCGTGTGAACCGTCCCTTTTTATACGCGACTTAATAGAAATCCGAGAAACTGTTCAAATATCAGACGGTAAGAAATCCGCGTCCAGTCTCGTGTCTCGCCGTGGCCCGAGGGAACTGTCACGTAATAGTGATTACACGATAACCGGAAATCGACGAGACACGTAACGATATAGTACCCGACAGACTACGGAGAACACAATAGTTTCATAATTATTCGACTTTTCTCCTCGCCGACGTTTCTACTGTTGCTCGGAAGGTTTGTTCACTAAAGAATTCGGTTGTTTTATTTTGTTACAGGTGAGTGAGAAAATGCCCACTTGTTCAAGCGTTGTCGATCGAAGCTGCTGTTTCGGTGAGTGGGAATTCTAAGTTTCCGTTTTATGCTTCGAAGATTGATTCGACAAAGTTATACATATATTAGGTTGGCAACTAAATTCGCGACCTTTTGTTCAGTAATTCTTTTATTGTATAATAAAAGTAACTAATCAAAATAACTTCGTTCTCTGAGAGCTCTGAGTTTTGCGATTAATTTGATATAAAATACTCGTGCTTAAAAAATGTGTATATAAATGACTTTGTTTGAGAAAATGTGCAGGTCGTGAATTTAGTTGCCAACCTATTATATTTAAAAAATATGCCATTTTTCTCACATTCTATAACATTACATGAATCATCTGCTTGTAGAGTTAAGTAACACTTTATATCGAAAATATACGAAACTCATTAGCAAAAAATTTATATCCAGATTTAAATAGTTGGAGTTACGTTTAAGCACAACTTCTTTCATTCGGAAGGACTTGCTAAAGGAGAGGGCGATTCTACGAATCCACCAAATGGGAAATGTCGAGAAAACATCATTCTTGTTCCTTGAAAAAAATTACAAATTTTACACTAATATTACTAAAAGTATGGATAGAGAGAAATACGAAAGATCTGAAAAAGTATTTTATACGATGTCAAAAGAAACGTGTCACAATCTTCTTTATTCGACCTTGCAATCATCTTAGAACGTCTTGCAAATGTGTCCATGAAAGGAGTCCGGCGCGGCGGAGCCTAGAGTCCGCATGGGCCCGAGTCAGGAGCATTAACCTAGCTTTAGGAGACTGAAATCTGGCCATGGCAAGTCGCACAAGCCACCTGTGGTTTCCGGCCTCACTCAACCAATATACAGTGGGTGTATAAAGTATTCGTACACTTTTTTAAAAACTTCTAACTTTTTTATAATTGTACCAGACGACCTGATTTTTATAATCAATTAAAAGCATTGGTTTACGAAACGATATGCAAAAAAGATTTTCCAAAAATTACAATTTACAAGGTTACATGTAAAAATAAGAAAGGCATTTTTTTTAACTTTTTTATTTGGGTCCTTAATGAAAATTTAAAATATATGTTTAGCAGATCTATGTTAGTTATACACATGCTGAAAATTTCATTGAAATCGATTAACATACACACGAGCTGCAAGCGATTAAAGAATGTGAAAATCGTAGTTTTATACGACTTTTGATCAGTTTCTGCTTAAAATCCACAGAATCGTACATCTTTCGATGCGTGTCGTTTTCTCCTGCGTCGACCGATTTCGATAAAATTTTCAGTATGCGTACAACTAACATAGATCTGCCAAACACATATTTTAAATTTTCATCAAGGACCCAATTAAAAAAGTGAAACAAAATGCCTCTTTCTTATTTTTCCACGTAACGTTATAAAATTATAATTTCTGGAGAATCTTTTTTGCATATCACTTCGTAAATCGATGCTTCTAATCGATTATAAAAAGTCAGGTCGTTTGGTACAATTATAAAAAGGTTATTAGTTTTTAAAAAGTGTACGAATACTTTGTACACCCACTGTAACCTCAGTCATAAGGATAGGATTAGCGAGAAAGAAATGTGTAGGCCGAACAATAATGATATTAATTGCTCTCTGCATGTGTCGACCGTTCTCGCACGTTTGCTACTCCCGCGCTACTCGTTGGACGGTGTTTCTAAGGTTAAACGCTTGAAAACGATCTCCCGCCAAGGACGAAAGGAAGGTGCAGTGAAAATTTTCAAGTAGGTCGCGTCTCGGTTCGATTCCGATCGTAACACTTCCCCGGCGCGGCGTTCCCATCGGTTTCTCAGGTTCGACAGCTGTTCGTATTCGCCTCGGTCGTGTAGGTACGTGGGCATCAACTTGTCTCCGCCGGCTGACCGGGCCTCCATCTTGAAAGGAATGTCGCTCTCGCTCTCGCGAGCGAGCGTGGGCTCACGAAATATATCGGTATAGTTTTGCGTGCCCACGCTCTCCTCGTCGCGGCCACGGGAGCCTATAGTGTTAAACACGTTGCGAAATACGGTTGATTGGTTACGCAACCAACCGTGTCCTCTCGTTTACCCGAAACGAGCACCACTGGATCGGGCCACGATTACGAAACCCTCTCCCCTCCCCCCCTCCCCCAAATGTCAACCTGTTCTCCGAGCCAGCCTCAATTTCGCGTGGAAAAGAAAGCGGTTCGTGGTCCCGTTTCGCGCACTTGATGAATCGATGAACTGCATTCCCCGGTTTCGAAACGAACTTTCGTTATCAGCCTGCGAAAATCCATGCAATTATCGTATAAATCGCTATGGGACTCAATCTCTCGCTGCTATTTTTATTAACGACATCCCATTCTTCAAAATTCGCCATCGACTTTTCTTTATTGTAGACCACAACAATACTACAGAATTTTTCCGTATTTTTCGAAGATCAAGGCTGAAAGACTGTTGCGCAGACCACATTAATGAAAAACCATATTGGAGAATTGGAAGGTGTAGCCCATTTTGCTTGTAATAAGGGATATCCAATTGGATATGCAATTCTTATATTAACCAGTGTGGAATTCATCTTCTCAATTTTTCGAATTTAGGCCTGAGAATGAAAAAATGTTGCGTAGGCCACGTCAATGAAAAGCCATATTGGAGGGTTGAAAGGTATAACACATTTTGCTTTATAATAATTTTCTTCGCTAGGCATTCGTAAATTCTTTCTTGTGAAACGTTCCTGAGAAAGAAGTTCTCCTACACTGAGAAAAAAAGTAGTTACTTCAAAAACACGCGTGTTATTGTAATTTTTTACTTCGACGAATATCAATGTATTCTTTTCAATAGTATGAAATTTAGAAGCAAATCGTGATGTATTTGAATTGTCTATCATGAAATGATTGTAAATAGTATTTGATTCAATACCGTATATTATTATTTGTAATATTTCTTTTTTTCCTTCAATCAGATATGTTGTTAAAAAAATTTCAGAAATGTATTGATTTATACTGGAATTGCTTTGAGGCCATATCTTATTTTTTTTGAAAACATTGATGGTCAAGCTATTGGCTTATATGATTGGCGGAAATGAGTTTTGCTATTGAAATTCAATTGTATTAAATATTAAAATAAGTTCATATGATATTGGCACTATTCAATAGTACGTCTTATTGAATCAACATATATTTTTTTTGTTTCGACAGGATTTTTTTCTCAGTGTATTTCTTCAATCATTGCTTACTCTAGGATACCTCTTGAATAGCTGCACACCGCGTTGACTTTTACGTGTTGGCATATCACTTGGCAGAGCGATTATCGAATTCGCCCTGGAAAAGTGGTCCCGGTCCCGCTAGTCAATCCCTCGATAGGCTTGCAAGGTCAAGGTCCGAAGAGGATGGCTTTTGTTCCGGGCGACGCGAGCGCGCGCGCGCGATTCCCCGTCGCGTCGCTTTCTTCTTTTCGAAGGTTTAATATCGCAGTCACGAGAAACGGATACTTGCAACTCAAGCATTAACGAGGCCTGGCCAACATAAATTCACATCTGGGTTAGAATCTACCTCTGACCGGCGTCTGGTCACGGGGCCCACGGATAATTAGGGATCGTTACACGGTGCCCCGTGTGCTCGTCATTCATGGCTCGCCGGGATTATCGGGGCAAATTGCGTAACCTATTGATTATGCAACGATCGATCATTATTATTGCAGCGGAGCCGGCCATTATGGTGTGCCGTATCCTACTTACGCCGCGCGGCGAGTTTTCCCCGTACACGCGTTCCTCTTCGCGGCTCTCGGATTTCGTGATTTTCTTTATTGCTTTAAATTACACTGTTCCCCCGCCACGTGTCGCGCGTGCAACATTGTCAGGATAGGAACCGAGGCACGAGAATAAATCAACCATGGCGTGATGCACCGCATTTTTTCCTTGGTTGCTCAACCGTTGCGGGGTGGAATCGGTCGGCGATATTGGGTTCGGTCGTAAATTACTTTCGCTGTACTGGGAAAAACTTCTTCGAACAGTAATATTAATTGTATAGTAATTACGGGCGTCAAGATCGCTGGTAATTGGTGGTTTTGAAAAATCAATTTCAGTTTTCAATCTCGCTCTCGTTCTCGTGCTGTTTCAAACACGGATTCATGGTTCAAATAAAACAATCTTACGCTATCAACTCCAAAATGAATACAGAAACGAAAATTTGAGAGAACGTCCTAGCAATGGCTACAGTTAAACAGGTCTGAACCGGACGTCGACCTCGACCCATTTTCAAACGGCGACGACGACTTCCACCCAGAGCCAAAATGGGAATGAAAGAGGTGGACGTGTCCATTTTGGGAAGAATTGAAATGAAGAGGCTTACGCGATCCGCTGGGGCGATGGACAGGTGAGAGAGACTGTCTCAAGGTGAACGATCCTCGAGTGAGAGTGATGTTGAAAGCAACAGCGAGTGTCTTGCTGAATTTCATTAGCGCTTGTTAATAAATGACATTCCTCAAATCCCCAGAGAGTTAATAACGCGCGAACATGCATTGACTATATAATAGAATCGAAATTCTGGTTAAACAAACATCTAGATAGAGAACGTATAAGAAGAAAATGGTCTCTCGAAGCCATAGCCTGGAGAGATCCCATAATCGCGCTAACACGAAGCATTGCGATACCGAGCGGAAAGAATCAGATGCAATAACACGTCCACGAGAATACAATGGGTACCCAGCGTGTCTAATTAAAAGAAAGGAAAAAGAAGAGGGTATAGGAAGAGAGAAGAGAAAAGGAGACGCTGAGGAGGTAGGGAAAAAAAAGAAGAAGAATCAATTGTGCGGTTTATCTCATTAGTATATCCGATCGTATGGCAGGCTGCGTGCCTCGGAGTTCGCATGTATGATATTATTATCGTCGAAGTTACCTGTCCCGGCTTCCTGCAGCCGCTCACGTCCAAGCATACCGATACTATAACGCGGTCGTCGGTACCTAGCCTCCATCGCATAAACGTGTAGCGCACACGTGCGCGCGCCACTGCGTCCAGCCATCGGCGGCCGACGATTGCTGGCTTGTTATTAATCTTAATTGCCATCTAGAGGCTGCCAATTAACAACGCCTGTCACTTGTTTTTCCTCGGGTAAGCACTATCTTAGCAGAGGGTCTGCGCCGGTTCACTCACCACTCGGTTTCACTCCCTTTCGCGCAGCCCTCCCTCGCGATATTTATCCCCCGCCTCGATAATCCCTCTTTCTTCTCCACCTCATCCACCGAGATCATCCGCAGGGACGCATCGTGCTACCTGTAGGCCCTAGGCACTTTTCTAATGACTCCGCCCATCAGCCACCCCAAATCCCCTCTGGCCTCGCGCACTCGTCGGCTGTCCCGAGGATACACCTTTTTCCCTTCACGACAATCCTCTTCTTCGCAGCACGCTCAAACGCAACCGGTCTCTCCTCTGCTCCCTCGTGTCCACTTCGTCCACCAACCCCTCGCACTGGACAAGGAATTTTAAAAATACAATTTCTAAAAATTGAATTGCTGGGTGGAGCAACGTTGGTGGGAGAGCAAGATTTCATGAGGGAACGATAAGATCTAAAATAGATCTTAAGTATATCTCACATCCAACGTTGCTCCACCCAGAAATACAATTTTCGTTTGTGGGATTTCCCCCTTTAATGGCTGAAGTTTCATTCAGAATATTTTATATCACTAGACCGCGGATCTTTGTGCATTCCACAGTCAATCCTTTTCTCTCTTTATTATGAAATTTTCTATACACACTTTGGAACTAGCATCGATATCGCGATTCTATTACGAACTCGACATTTTTCGCAAGTACCAGGCGCGCACAGTGTTCGCTGCAATGGCCGCCGAGGCTCGTTCCACTAGCCAGCGGTATTCTGTAATTATCACCGCCTATGGAAAATATAATTATTCAAGATATTCGCTGCAGGGTGGTCGTGTTGTGGATACATTATCGTCGCGCGGTAATAAGCGAGAGCCGCTCACTTAATAGTATCAATTACCGTCCGATCGCGCGATCATGATGAAAAATCAACCCTCGGCGGAGACGGGCTCGCGGATAAGCGAAAAATCACGCGCGCCTTACCCCCGTTCCTTATATCGACTTAAACGGATGCAATCACGGCGAGCCAGCTCTTAATCGATGCGCCGATGTTTATTTAATTACCGATTAATGTTAGCAAGCATGCTAGCCAGATCGCGCGGCTCTTAGAGGAATGATCCACGCCGCGGGAAACGGGTATACATGCAAATCAATCGATAACCGACCGACCGATTTCCTGTGCCGAGCGTTACGTTACACGCACGAAAAGTTCGAGCGGCGTTTCGGTTTTATATCAGACCTCAAATGCCGTTCGATCGGCGCAGGATCGGAGGATATGGTTAATCACTATCGACACGGTGAGTTAATTCAATTAATAACGCGGAGCGGTAAAAACGCACGCGAATCGACGAGTGACTGAAACTGGTAGCGTTCCGGTTACTCGTTTCTGCGATTGCTCTTGTTTCTTACGGATTGATTACGACGATGAATCTGAAAACTTGACTGTGCGCGGCCTGTTCACGTTTATTCGTGGAAACGATCGATCATGAATCTGCTCTTTCCTATTTGCTCTTCATGGAGGGAGAATGTTTCTCCTGTATAATACAAGGATTCTAATTTTAAGTTATGCGATAAAGCTTGTCAGACCTGAATCTTCTTCTCTGACACTTGCGTCGTCTTGCACAACGAACAGCGAGGAGAGATTCGGAAGTGGATGCAACCATCCGAGAGACACACCGTGCAAAATGTCCGTTTCGTAATAACTTGACGTCCACTTCCTTAACGATGAATCACATCAAGGTCGTTTTGCGTTATGTCGTCGGAATAATATTCTTACTTGACGAATCACGGAGTTTCTAATTGCATCCGAAAGAATTGAATCAACCACATAACTAATTTTAGCAGATTATTGTTTTTGAACGTTGCACTGTAGAAAGAGTTCCTCTTATTTATCGTTACAATTTATAAATACATTTTACAACAGTGCAGGTTTTCGTATATTCTGATCTGTTCTGATCTACATAGTATGTATGTCTGAAAAATAACGGAACTTTTTAAATAACAAGAAAACAATTGGTTATATTGCCGAAATTATTCCCCTTTATTCAAAGTACACCCCTTCCGGATCAATACACCGCTGGTCACGTTCCAGCAACGCTGGCATAGATTTTTTAATTTTATTTTGTGTTTAATATTTGCTCTTTGCTCCGTCGTGTTTTTGTGACGAGGAGACTAAAGGTACTATCACTTTATGCGCTATAACTTGACGATCCGTTGATCGATTGCAGGGATCGTGGTCTTGTCTTGTAAAGGAAAGTTGCAGCTTTCAGGATATGTTTTGTTTCAATAGATGGCGTTGGTAGTTTCCTTTAAATTAAAGAAGTTATTTTCCGGACATACTGTGTACGCTTTTTCGCAAAGTCCGATATACCTATTGTGAGCGCACGAACATTCGCAATCTAATTATAAGTTCGTGTACTATTGTGCAACAGGCCGCTGCCCGTAGAAACACGCCGCGACTGCGCCCGCCATTTTCTAGAAGCAAAGTTGCCAGCTCACCGCTCGAATCGAGAAAATGCGACTAATCTACGGAAGTATTTAGCAAGTTGCGATTTGCGGCAGGTTGTGGTTGTAGAGCGCGCGCACAGCTCGAACAGATACCGAACTGTGATCAGCGCTGTCAGAAAACTTTCTAAACGTATGGAGATCGAAACGTAAAGGATCACGGCGCGGATCAACGTTAAAATTCTAATTTGCCAGAGCTCCGACTTTCTCGGTTGCTATTACACCGTCACGGATCTATGACCAATCGGACTTAACATCATAATTTACTCACTTTTTCGGCGATGGAGGAAGTGGACAGACATTCCTAGCTCGGAGCTAGTTCTCCGCGCAGCGCTACGTAATGTCGAGCGTGATTGATAATATTCCGAAGACTGTTTCTGCCCGTCGGCGCTCGAATCAGTCACGAAAAAGTGATTTAAACGGTGCATGTGGTTCCGATCTGATAGACGCGGCCTTATTTCCGACCAATATTTACCGAAAGAACTTGCCTCGGTCTAGGAACATGGAATTCAGGCTTCGAAGGAGACTGTCCACGTGACTCGCGAACCGAACACGATATCAAACTTTTATCTTGATTATTTCGCTGGGTATTGTGGACTGTGAGATAGAAATCAGCGGTTTTTATACGAGAGTTTATTGCACAGCATGACGTACTTCGCTAATTACATTTGCTTTTTCGACATCTATCTACACAAATCGTTCGTATTTTTACCAGTCACGCGCCTGATCATTCGTATATTGCAATTGCATCATTATTATTGCGCAATTGCACCATTATTATTCTCAAATAATGTCACAGAAATTTTCGTCGAACACGTCTTTGAATAGCGAGTGTTCTCGCACTTGCCTGTCCCACGAGACTACTTGTGAGGCAGGAATAGTACATGCACCATCAACTTCAAAAAGTATATACTTTTCTCGAAAAAGAGTTTCAGTAATTACAGATGCAAAGATTTCAGTAGACTCTCGAAAACGATGATGTGTGTTTCTCCTTAAACTCTTTGAACAATTTTTTATCTGAACAGGTACAAATGGACTCTCTCGACCAAAACGGTATATTTTTCGATAAAGCACTTAAACATATTTAAAAATTATAGAAAGGAAGAAAACTTGAGAAAAGATTATCATTTTACTTCTGTTATGTCATTATAGAATTTTATATCGGACTCAAATTTCCACCGGTCCAAAATGATAGCCGAACAGACTAATCAGTAGACTGCGGATCTTTATGCGAAATGAAAAATGTTCACATTGATTGCAGGTCACAGGAGTCAAATAAAAATTCTATTCTTCTGTTAATTATTCTAGTAAGCTGAAACTAATACATTGATGTCCTCAAATATTTTTACCATGCCCGCCGCTTTAAATTGCACGTGTCCATTTTACCACGCTTATATTAGCTTGCCGTGTCGTTGTTGTATGCGTAAAATCTTGTAATCGAATTTTAAACCACTTCCCGATGAGCTAGAGACTTGAAACTTTGAACATAGCTCAGAAATGGATGACAATGCAAAATTAAAAAAACATGAAATAGAATCATGACATTAATAACTATAAAAATAAAAGCGTGGAGTGCTAAACTATATTGACCTAATCTTCGCTCCACGCTTTTATTTCTATAATCACTAATGTCATGATTTTATTTAAATTCATATTAAATTTTTGGGAGAACCAGGAAAAACATTATTTCCTCTTTTTTCGTGCATTTGAATATTATGCGTGGTTTTCAAAAAGTTTTATTGTCATAAATGCATAAAATCCGCAGTCTACTGATGAGACTCGAAGAAGTTTTTACCTGAAAAAATCGCTGGCGACAATATTGCGTGAATGTGCAATGCACGAAAAATGGGTTAATAGCAAAGCATCGACCACCGACCAAACTTCTTTGAAAAGTCGCTGATTAATGGCTACGGCGAGAGCGGTGATGGTAATTAATGCCTGCCAACGGGAAGGAAGTTGAAAAAGCCGTAAACGGTTTGAAGTTTCTGTGCGAACATCCGCATGCGCGAAAACCGAGCCCGGGGGTGGTCATTGAGCAAGATTAAAAACGTCACGGTTGGTCGGTCGCCGAGCCGATCGATAAACGATCGTCGATGCCGTTAATCGTTAATGCGGGCGAAATGAAAGATTTACCGGATCGAAATTTAAGGCCCGATACGCGACCAGGCCCGGGCTGAACTCGATCCGGTTCTATGCGCAGGATAACTAGTCCTCGGCGATCGAGCAAGGCCGTTTTGCGATCGCTCGTGCGCGTCGGCCGCATGCAGTTGCACTCGCGAGCGCGTTCGTCGATCGCACACTTCGCGCAACTGTTACAGCACCGTTTGAAAATTCACCGCGAGTTACGTTCGACTCGCCGAGAGTGAATTCCGCTGGCAAAATCGAGAGTGCCGCCGCATGGGTAACTGTAACCGTCATAACTGTGCACATGCAGTTACATAATGAGCAAGATAGAGCCGATAGAGCTGACTTTGACTGACGTATCTACCGCCAACCTGTGTGTCGGTCATTACGAAAGTGGTCTTAGAAGGAAGCGTGTTACGATAATCGCTGATTTTTATGAAACTATGATGGAACGTAGACGTATATGTTCTTCAGCTGCTACCATTAGATCATCCGGCGTGAGTAACGGCAGATTGAAAAGCGATGCGACGTAGTCCAGCAATGTATACTATAAAAATTTCAAATTTATAAGTATTGTTCGATTTCAGAATATACAGTGAGCCACGAAAGTATTCGAACGACCTTTAAAACAGAATAACTTTTTTATAATTGTACCAAACGACCTGACTTTCTTATAATCAATTAGAAGCATTGGTTTATGAAATGATATGCAAAACAGATTTTCCAAAAATTATAATTTACAAGGTTACATGCAAAAATAAAAAACTGTTTTATTTGGGCCCTTAATGAAAATTTAAAATATATGTTTTGTAGATCTTTAATAGTTACACACATGCTGACAATTTCATCGAAAGCGATTAACATACACACGAACTACAAGCGGTTAAAAATGGTGAAAATCGTAGTTTTACACGACTTCTTCTGATCTGTTCCTGCTTAAAATCCACAGAATCGTACATCTTTCGATGCGTGTCGTTTTTTCCTGCATCAACAGATTTCGATGAAATTTTCAGTATGTGTATATAACTAGCATAGATCTGCAAAACATATATTTCAAATTTTCATTAAGGGCCCAAATGAAAAAGTTTTATAGAATGCCTTTTTTATTTTTGCATGTAACCTGATCAATAGTAATTTTTAGAAAATATTTTTTTGCACATCATTCAGTAAACCAATGCTTCTAATTGATTATAAAAAATCATATCGTTTGGTACAATTATCAAAAAGCTATTCTGTTTTAAAGGGCGTTCGAATACTTTCGTGCCTCACTGTAACTGTTTCGAAGTTTTTTAATTGAGAAAATTAAAATACTAATAAATATATAAATGGATATAAATGGAGTGTATATAAGTATAAGAATAAGAAGTATATAAATGGAGATAAAAAAATTACATTTTTATCGTAGCGTAATAAAACAAACTTGTCATTTTTTTGACAGAATGTCACGATTAAAATAATGCTTTGATCAATAAGTTTTATTTAGAAAAAAAGTTGTGTGTTAGTAGTTACTGTTACGAATCGAACTTTCATATATGCACTATAATTGATATCTTAATTATTTTCTTACGTGTATTGCACTTAATCTTGAAATCTTATGTAAACACGTGTTATCAACTGCGTAAGTAACCCATATTCATAAGACCTATGTGACTCGCATAAATCGGAACGCATGCCGCGTGTTATAGGAGGGTGCACCACACGCGGCTCTTCCACCTATCCCATAAACCCCTCATCCATTCACGCGATCCTATCAGCGCACGGTACAAAAACGAAAGCGTCGGACGCGTTACTATCAGACGCTCCCATCCGGGCCGGGGACGGGTCTGACTGTATGTTACGCGCCGCGGATTCCAACCATCGCCATTCTTTCTTCCTAGAAATCCCTATTTTCGTGTCGCCTCTATCATTTTCCATTCC
Organism: Lasioglossum oenotherae; assembly: GCA_028455765.1. Lineage (NCBI taxonomy): Eukaryota > Metazoa > Arthropoda > Insecta > Hymenoptera > Halictidae > Lasioglossum > Lasioglossum oenotherae. Next base: position 9,389,645 of record CM052298.1, on the reverse strand, counting down.
CATTCTACATTCTAGTAATTGCACATGTCTGGCCGATACTGTGGAACTCCATTTATCTAAACTCCGATGAACTCCATTTATACGAACCATCGTTGTCGGAATCCTCGGTTTATCAAACTCGTTGCTGAACTTCTATTATGCGAGCTAACTGCTCGCTGCATACCGCTTAGTCGAACTCACAAATATCTTTAGTGAAAACTATCGCAACGCGTCTTCTATTAACACGTTCAAAATGCGAGTAAGTTGTGGAACTGACTTAAGTTACAACTCGACCATGCGAGTCCGTTCTGGAACTGACAAACCGACCTACGATTTTGCGCTCTAAAAGTGATTTCCAGAGAGGTAATATTTAGATTGCACAAAAAAATAAAAATTAAGAAAATTCGCGTTGGGGCGAGTATTAGATCGTCAAAAACGCATTGAAAGTGTTAAGCCTCGCCTGGCGGATGCCGTGTCCATGTGGACCCGTACTCGTGGGGCTCCAGACCAGAGTTGGGCATTTAATCGGTCATCCGATTGACGATTGATAATCGCTAGTCGCGATTAACGAGTAAAGTAGAAATTTAATCGTTAACCGCAATTAGCGATTAATAAGTATTTAATCTTATCCGCAAATAACGATTAATAAGTATTTAATCTTATCCGCAAATAACGATTAATAAGTATTTATTCGTTAACCACAACTAACGACTAAACGAGGAGATTAATTGTTAATTGCGATGAACGATTGAAGTAGAAATTTAGTCGTCAATCGTCGATCGAATTTTTGCCCAACACTGCTCCAGACTCATGATCGTTCGATGTATTTACATACACTACTGTTCAAAAGAAAGAAGCACCCGGCCATATTTAACACTCGAACAAAGGACGATTTTTATAGCTATGCAGGGTGCGGCCGGACAGATGGTACAACCGAGCAGGGGGTGATACTACATCGTAAAAATGGATCGAAAAAAAGGAATAACATTTTTTCGTTTCGATTTTCGAGAAAATCGAGTTTAAAGTGCTGCCAGGTTCGCGTGCTTTAATATATGTACAAAGTAGAATTGGTTGATCATGGTCAGACGCGTCAGACGATTCCTATGCAATAGCACGTGTACTCGTTACATTTTCAAACTCGATTTTTTCGAAAACGAAGCTTCAAACGAAAAAATGTTATTTCTTTTTTCGACTTATTTTTCATGTAGTATCACCCCCTGCTCGATTGTACCACCCGTCCGGCCACACCCTGCATAATTGGCAATACTTAGAACCGTTCACAACTCTAATTAATAATTTTTAAAAATTTACTTTCGACGATATCTCGTGTAGACACATCAGTCTTCCCGATATCATCAATGAAACAGCGCTATTCAGTTAGTTTAATTGCCACAAATTGAGTACTTAAATGACTATTTGGATGTTCCCGTTTAAAAATGACTCCGGCACAGCACTCGGAGGATTAATAGAAAAGCGTAAAAAATCAAATAAGAACTCAGTAAGTTTTGGAAAAGGATTCCGCTGTTTAATCTGTATTATTACGAATTATCTAATACTTTAAATGCAATAAATCAATCATTGTACAATACAATTACTACATAAAGATATTGTTTGTCATTATGTTTTATCATTACACTGAGTGCGTCTTTCTTTTGCACAGTAGTGTAGATAAACAATCCCCACCCTTGCACCCCTCCTGACAATTTTTCATGGAATAAGATAGAAGGCAAAAAATGGTAAACGGCAAAATGGCGCTGGATGAGAGGGACGAAGTTACTTTAAAAGAATGTCTCGGGGAGGAGGGATAAGTCGATTGAGAATTTATCGAGGAACAAGATGGAGGACAGGATTCCGTTACGAAACGGACGTATGAAAGACAGAGGTATGAAAAAATGGCGCTGGAGGGAAAGGGCAAAGTTAGTTCAGAAGAATCTCAAGGGGAGGAGCATCGGCTACAAATAGCTTAGAAGAACTGGGATAAGAGTTAATCGAGAGACTTTTCATGGAACAAAATGGAAGACAGGATTCTGACACGGACGTGGGATGACAAAGGTACGAAAAAGTGGCGCTGGAGGAGAGAGACGAAGTTCGAAAGAATGTCTCGTGGAGGAGCAGGGATAAGTTCATTGAAAATTTTTCGAGGAACTAGATGGAGGACAGGATTCCGTTATGAAACGGACGTGGAGAGACTGAGGGGCGAAAAACTGGTGCTGGAGAGGAGGGACGAAGGTAGTTGAGAAGAATGTCGAGGGGAGTATGAGGGGGTATATAGCTTAGAGGAAACGGGATAAGTTACATCGTGCGAAGAAGTGGGCGAGGGTAGGGGCAGGGTAGGGGGTAGGGCGGAGGGTGCGATGCGGGCCGGGTAAAAGGAAGGCGTGGATCGTTACGGAGCGCGCACGGTCGGAGCCGCAGGCCTCGTAATTATAAATGCAGAAAAAAAGGGTAGCTGTAAAGGCCCCGATTACCGTGGTGTGCGAGAGAACGCGGATTCTAATTGACCACCTGCGATTGCATGGTGCCAGCCGCCGTTGCGCGCACATCTTCATTCCACTAGGCTCGGCCGCCTGCTTATACGCGCCTTCGATCAAAACGCGGGCCCCATACACGCGCGCACTCGCACGCACGCACGCATATTAGCAAGCGTGTGCACAGTGTACACGCGTATGAGCGATCACGAAGAGGGGCCCCTGCGCGAACTATACAACCACTACCGCCAGGGGTGGAGAGGAGAAAAGCCGCGGGGAGAGATGATCGCGGATCGGGCTTCAGATTCTGCGGATACCACACGTCATTTAACACTCTAAGGATTCTAAAGGCTGATCTATCCGTCGATAAGCCAGCCCCGCGGCACTCTCTGTTATGTATCTTGGGAAAATGTCAGCGGACGATCGGTTCGCTGGCTGCCTAATCGCTCGATCGAGATGCTGCCGCGGAGAAAACGGATGACCTTGAAATTGGAGGAGCAATCGCGGCGATCCAGGCGCGACTACGGGCTCTCCGAGAGTCGCGGGACTGCAGAGACGCGGAATCCTCAGCTCTTTTTGCTTTCCGATGTGCACACGGTCGCCTAAAGAACTTGTGTTAACACAGCATTCCGTGTCTACGAATACTTGCACCGCGGGATACTGATTTCGAGAGTTTTGCGTTTCTTGGGTACTCGAATACCTCATCGAAACTAGTTTCATTTTCAAGTTTGATCCTCCTACCATCACTAGAGAGGGAGGCGAGATTTAACCTCTTAGCTGTGCAGGGCGTAATTTTCTTTATTAATATCTATGTATTTGAATAGCAAACGATAATTACTAATTGTCTTGTGTCCGTACACTCGGCATAAAAATGTCCTGCATTGATTGTGGGAAGCAGAAATAGAACAAAAATTGTCTTTATCGCCTAATCACATTGTATTACATTAAAAACAACATGACATTGTTCTTAAATTTTTCTAATCTTTTGCCGTTTTACATTTAGACCAACCAATTTTTTCAGAAATACATAAAATACATAGAACGTTGTCATTTCTTCGTGACGGGTGTACTCGTCACACACAGCGAAGAGGTTAATACAGCTGGCACGTTGCACCTATAGAAATATCACGTTAGTGAATGTTTTCAGACGTTCCGTGGAAGGAAATATGCGGATTAACGATTGGCGATGGTGGTTGCTCCGTTTATCGTGAAAGATCAGTTGATTTCGTTCGCTCGGGTTCGTTGGAAAATAATCTAGAGAACAGGAATTTGCATATACATCCGCGGTGTGGTAATATGAAATCACATCGCGACGGTTTCGCGCAAGTATGTGGAACATTTTCGATCGGTTAAGCGATTCGCTTATGAAAACACGGCTGGTTCTATCTCCGGCACTTCCCGCTCGCCCGAACAGCTGCCCCGGCTGGTGTTATTAATCTGAATCGCGTGTAGTTCTCGTTAGAAACCCGGCGTGGTATCCTTCGGGAGTATCTGCCGCATCCACGAGCTGCAATTCCTTTCCGATTGGCGTGTTATTAGTTAAGACACGCGCGGGACACGAAGGAAATGGAGCCGGGCGTGCAACACGATCGTACCGGAAACGATCAGCTTCCCGGGAATCCGAGTTCGCGTGTCGACCGCTTCGGTTCACGACGCTCTTGCCTCGAATCTATCTTCTCGTCGCGCGAGCTAATTTCCTGCTGAAGGATGTCCGTGTTCCGTCGTGGATCCCGAGACCGCGTGCACGTGGCAGGAAATTCAAATAATATTCACTGACTCGATTCGCCGTGGGCACCCGTTAGATCCCGGCCGGATTCCCGCTATCGTTTGTTTAGTTTCTTCGGGCTTTTCTTTTTCGGCTAATGAATCACACTGGCTCAGACCTCTGGGACACCGGTCGCCACGGGAAACGATCGGTTTCTCGAGTCACTGCCGCCTCGGCAGACGGACGTTCATTTTACGCTGCCCGATCTTTCCCTTTTTCATAACTATTTCTAACGGAGTGTGAAGCAACCACTCTTTTTCCTCTCGTTCGGAAGCAATCCTCGCTACCCTACTTTCGAACTGACGGCTAATTTGCTTCCGGAACGAGTTCACGCTGCTCTCCATTTCTAGATACATACAGAAGCATTTAGAACAGGCCACCTGAATCACTCGGTTGCTATTGGTCAGGCCCAGCCAACCCAAATGGTTTCACGGGCCACTTTGATGCCGCGTAACGTTACAGTGGGCCGCACTTTAGGTAAACGTGCTTTTGAAAAATGTAATACAAATACAAAATGAATAAAACTTTATTGTTATACTATGATTCAATATGGTTAACTCTCGAGTCTTAATTAATGAGATATTTGTTTATGCTTTCCTTCACTTAATTTTTGTAAATCTATACTTATGTTCGACGTTGCACATCTTTTGTTAGCTGGTTTTCTAAATTGACATCAGTTAACGAAGCACGTGACGAACTCTTTGTCATCTTCGAAAAAAATGTTTCACAAACATATGTGTACTGTACGCGTGTTAAAATGCCCTACTAGATAGTAAATAGAAAAATGTATCATTCCATTTAGAAAAACAGAGTTGACCTTCACATGTCCTCTACGTGTCCACTTTCGGCTTTGAAGGAGGGTGCAGCATTCCTATTCAATGGACTGCATTTTAAGTGTTGATCACTAGACTTATAACGATAGTGTCGTCATAAGTGCCCATAATTATGAAAGTGGTCTACATCATATATTTCTTGTTTCGAGATATTTAATAGAAAAGGATATGTTGAACTAACAAGCACATATCTAACGGTTCATTTTGGACAGTATCGTAAAAGTTACATTGAACTAATTTAGTTTTAAATATAATGTGATGTGAAATAACTGATAAACTCATTCTTTTTACATTTTGACTAACCCGAACTTATTAAAATGATTGAAGGAAGAAATAAATTTTGATTTGAGGTTCAACTATCTCGCAATTGACACAGACAATTTTTATTTTGCATGAAGATCTGCAGTCGCCGTCATCATCATTTATTGATCACAAATCCGACTCGTAACGGCGAGGGGTAAATAACAAAAAAAATTGAAGAAGCGTAATCGAATTGTTCATTTCCGATTAAATCGCGCTTCTTCAAAACGCATTTTCCTATCTGAGAGGACAAGTAAGATTTTCAGAGTGCTCGAGTTAGGACAGATGCTACAATCGCTTGCCTGTCGGTCGGGCCACGATCTCGGCTGCACCCTGTACGCCATAAATATTCAGTCCACCCTGTACATAACGCAGGGGGGGGGGGCGTCGACGGTGGTTCGAGGAGTGCACGGTCCAAAGAAAGAACGACAGAGAGAGAGAGAGAGAGAGAGAGAGAGAGAGAGAGAGAGAGAGTGAAAGAGAGAGAAGGAACTCGTGCGAGATTAGCAGCTGATGAAAAGGTGGAGCCTCGCGAGATGACGTTTTAAGTGCCGATGAAATTGTATAGCGATAAGTGCGGCCTCCAATACACCACCACGGGGTTAGGTCGGGCCTCCCATTACCCGTAGAAGGAGTGCACGCACACGCGTCCCCCATCGGGCAGCTATGCGTGCCTGGCTCTCCGTGCCCCGCTCTAGAATATAATGGCACTCTGTTCGGTTGGGTCCGCGGGCATGAGAACCGATTCGCCATGGGAAGTTGGTATCGCGTATCGATTGGTCGGTGCCCGAGACCACGGAGAGACAGAGTTCCGACGGTCCGGCGTGGTGGTGAACGGGTTGAAGGGGGTTAAAGAGGAGAAAGAGAGAGAGAGAGAGAAAGAGAGAGAGAGAGAGAAAGAGAGAGCGAGAGAGAGAGTCAGGAGGCCACTCGTGGCTAGAGGAAATCCCCGAAGGAATGGATCTCCCTCCAGGTTTTATATGGGCCCTTTACGTAGATTTATCGCCGCGCGGTAGACGCACTGCCGGGGCGGGGACAGCGGCGAGGAAGCAGAGCAGAAGAGAGCCTATAGTAGAGGGAAAGGGAAAAAAGAATATGTGTACCGTGAAAGAGGAAGAAGACACGCGCGTTGTAGTCTCTACGTGGGATAAGATACTTCACGGGACGTTAACGTAGGGCTGCCGCGGAGTGATCAAGGTGAAAAGGGTTCGGGGCAATTGTCGACTGTTACTCCGTCGTAATAGACGTTCAACGAAAGCTTTTATACCGTTGAATAGCCTAGCGCGCTCTTTTGTCACCCCTGTGTATCGGGCACGCGTAAATCACCCGTGTGGATCCCGTGACCACTCTCTAATGGTCTCCGGCCTGCGCCAAGTGATTGATACTTCTTTCGCGGAGAAAGCGCGTCCGCATTGTCGATTCGTTCCGACGCGACGGAGGTTCGCGGGCTGGCTTATCCGGACCTGGGATTGAAAGGTTTTTAAACGTCCTCCGACGGATTGTCTAACAGTCACCCGTACAGCACACACAGTTTCTATTCTCGCCTCTAATAGCCGTTTTATGTTTATGTAATCTTCTCCGCCGGATCTTTATCCCCTTTTACTTTAATACGTCGGGTTTGCCTTCACTCTTAATTAAGCGGACCCATTCGTACCGATTTTTGCACTCCAAATTCACCCTTTCGCAAATAAAGTATTGTTAAGTAAGTTTCTGTGAAAGAAACCAATTAAAAATATTATCTATTGCAAAGACGTGCATCAAATACTTATTTCAATGTAATTACCAATTCATTAAATTTGTTATGTATGCAAACTGTGTGTAGATATGTGTATTCATTGCAGCCATTTTCTGAATAATAAATTTTAATAGCGAAAGTACATATGTACTTGTTAAAGCGTATTGAATATTGGCTCTTATATATCCATCGCAGTAACGACACCGTTCACATGTCGCACCCCCGCAAGAAAAGTGACACAAGTCAAAAATGGCAATTTTGAGGTTATGTCATTGAAAGATATTTATGAAATGCCCCAAGATGCTCGAAAAGCGTCACATCTCTATCTCGCAATTTATCATACTTACCTGAAATTTAAAAGAAGCTTAAACTATTTCAATATAAGTTTTATCGTATTCTTTAAGTTGATTTTTCTCAAATGCTGCATTTTTGTGTCTAATGTCGCACAGCTCTTCGCTGTACCCTCCTGCTCATAGTATCTTCTTCTGAACCCATTTCAAGTGTAATTGATTTTCAATATTCTTAATGACTGAAATTGATTTGCAAACGGTTGAAACTGATTTGCAAAAGGGTGAAACTGATTTGCACAAGGGTGAAATTGATTTACAAAAGGATGAAATTGATTTGCATGAGTATGAACAACGATTTGTTGATAAGAATTCGCGATTCGCCTGAGCATTCCCGGTCTACTAATGTCCAACAGGAATAATATTACGGCCGTATCGATTTCATGCCTGTATATGCAACGCCCCGTAGTCGAAGCGCGAGCATCTGTTTTATCACCTACTTTCGAGGACTCTCGTAAACACGGCGCAGCAGCAAAATTTCAAAAGCTTGATTGCTGCGGAAGGTTTAAGGCATAGCCCTCGTGTCTGTCTTATCCGCGAGCCAGCTCAAAGGCAGTAGGCTGGGAAGTTTGCTCGATAAAGCACACAGGCCCGTGATGATGAACCCCCGGGGAAACATGAGCGCGAGATAAGTAATCCTTGTATCTTAAACGCGCCCTGCCAACTCGCTGTGCTGCGCTTCGCGGAGCTTTGTCAACCACTCCGAGCGTAATGGGACAGCGGAGTCATTGCGCAGCAATTTTAGCAATCAGGCGTTGCTTTAGCTGAAAGTCAAAAGTCTCCGTAAAACCAGCTGGTTATTGCCGGTAGAGTAAATTGTGTTCCGCTCGAATTTTGTTCGTGCTCGTGCACGAAGTGGATGATATTCGTCTTTCTAAACTGCACACCTCGGGAAACTAAACTCGCATCTTTTAAAAATGGACATATTATTTAGCCAGATTTGAAAGAGCATTGCAATTTTTATTTCATTGGTTTTTTATTTTACAATTATTGAAATTATAATGATGCTCTCACTGGAAATGATTATACACATTTCTGCGTCCAGAAACATATTATAATAAAAATCACAGAGAAAGTCTGTAGAAATTCTATGATGCCATCTTTATAAGGCAACACATGCCAGCCATTTTTATAGCTCGTAGGTGCCAGTCAAATGACCGATTTTTTATATTTTTCATTTCATAATTATTGAAATTATGAAGTTGCCTACGTGGAAATTGATTCGAGAAAATTCTGTATTCAAGCATATATTATTGTAAAAATTGCACAAAAACTAAATAAATAGAGCCTCGTCATTTTTGCAAGCTAAAACACGTTAATCGCTTTTAGTGCTTGATAGGTTTACTGTTCAATTACTTTGATTGTATGGAATTTCTGACATCGCTGGGATGTCACTCAGAGCGTTAAGGAATGAAATATTAGTAGTCTCTGCACACTGGTTCGCGAGTCTAGACTCGATCGAAATCAATTTCCCGAGAACCGGACTGTTATTAATTGCTAATATATGCTAAACTCGTAGGCTCTGCGGCATCGATGCTTAGCAAATCATTAGCGCGTTTGGAAAGCTAGCACTTCGAACAACCACCCATGAATCGTTGGCACCACGCTGCCACGGAGAAATTATTTTAGGGCCACAGATATTGAATTGTGTCGGGTAACTATAAATACTCGAGAAGAACGTGTTACCGCGCCAATATGTCTGCGAAACCGCGAGCGGGCTTAACACATATTTTCTCCGCGGGTGCATGCATTATTCAAATGAGGCAAATATCGTGGAAACTCTTCGTCCATGCTCCGCTAAAGGTTCCTCCTATTTACGATTCAGAGTATTAATACATTTCATAATTGTGAGCGTCTGTGAGTAGAACTATCTGTCACTGTGGTGGTTAACATTTGAACTACTGGAAAGGATTCTCTCTTCCAAAAAAATATTGGCACGATCAAATTAGCAAGTGAAATGTGGATGAAAGTATTCAAGCTGATTTAGCTCCTATATTAGAATAAATAGGACTATTAACATTCTATCTATAATAAATATATGAGCCGTTTAAAATGGTGCTGGACGAAACAATTGAATTAAGTGAAGGTAATATAAAAAACAATAATATCGAAGTGTGTTGCAATTACTTTATTTGAAACTATGTTTACGGAGCACGAACAATGACTGTCTCACATTACATTATAAAAATAACAGGAATATATCTATACAAATGGATAGCCAACCTTTTTATAACGTGTACCCAAAGAAATACATTTGTTGAATAATTCCTCATGGATGCATCCTTGCAATCTCAACAATCGTATATTAAACATTTAGAATTTGTCGTTTTGACAGGTCCCGTAAACCTAGTGTTAATAATGATTAGACGCTCAGAACTATTCTTCATATTTCACAAGAGAATCAATTGCATTTAATAAAATATTATAACTACGATGGTTGTTGCTAAAACAAATATCGCAAAAAAAAAGACTCGCTTGGAAGCTTAAAAATTTCTTTTGTAAAGTAATATCTTCACACTTGAATAATCGTAAACAAGGAAACAATAAGGAAGTGAAAATTGCTGAAAACTATAAACGATCTTAATGGCCGAGCGATATTTCAGAAACGGACGAAGAGAAAATTGAGTACTACAAAAATCGTTACTTTCAACGCATAACAACGCTGCACGAGTACATAAAAATAAAACCGGTACACTGTTGTTCATACCTGTATATTCCAAGAGCTCAGACAACCAAAATTTGAATCTCATGTAAGATTTGAAAAATCGTATTTCGGCCAACCTTTCGAGGAAAATGCTGCACTGTGCGGCGCACAGTGAGCCTCGTTACCGGATACGCTGATTAGAAACGTTCGCTGTTCCATAGTATCCTTAAATTCCACCTTGTAGAATTTCCATCGTCATCGCGAGTGAATGGCAGGAAAATTCATAGCGAGCCCCTTCAGAAATTCTTGGCGAGATAAAAGCCTCGGGTAACTCGGAGAGTTCCGATAAAGCGGTCCCCGCACCTGCATCTGCATCTCGCGCTCACGCTCACGCTGACGCGAGTGCAGGCTAGTGCGCGCGAGTGCTCGCTGCTCCTCTCGGCTAGCTCTCTCGCTCGCATCTCGCGTCTCATTGCCGCGATGCGATGGAAGCGGCAAAGCGTAGTAGATAAATACGCGGGCGGGAGGCGCACAGGGCGTAGACTCGCGCCAATAACGATGGCAGATATAAAGGTACCGCCACCATATGGCCGGCACAGGCCAAAGCCGAGGGTTGCATAATCTTTCGCGGCGCGCTGCTCCCAAGCGAATGCACGGTCCCGAGACGATAGGCAGACAGGCGTGTCACGCATCTGTCTACCCTCACGCTCCGCGTGGATTTCGTTCGACCAGCGAGTGGAACCCGCGTCAACCACGCTTTACGGAAAACGCAAGCGCAGGCCGCGTTCACGCGTTCACATTCCCGGGCTCTTCGAATATACCCGACTCCTGTTTTACAGGGTAGACACAGTAAAGTAGCCTAACATGAAATCCATTTTTCCTTCAAAATTTTATTCAAAATTCCTACCTCTGTTCTAACTCTTTGCACTCGGAATTATTTTTCAATTTTCTTGCAATAACTGCCTACTACTTTAAGGATGTTCTGGAGGTATATAAAAACGCAACAAAATTTTTGAAAATTTGACAAGATATAATCCTTACTAAATTAATGCAATTACCAAAGTTTGGGTTCGATTCACTGCACCGTTTAAGAATTATAGGAACTTAGTGTTTGCACATTTTAACACGTCTTCTTATGGAGAATTCATAAAATTCCACTTCAAATCCTATTTAAACCTTGAAAAAACGCAACTAGAAACTCCAGTTTTTTTATATGTAGTAAAAATTATGTAATTAATTATGTTCAAAATTTATAAGGATTCACTAAACAGTTACGGAGCAAAAAAATTATAAACTGTTACGAAACGTCAAATTTATCGTGTTGTCTCTCACTAGCATGGAAACGCGACAAGTGTAGACCACTGAATATAGCTACAGAGGGTACAGTATTCGCACAAGTTTAATGCAAAATATACTCATGAACGACTTTCATTGCCATGTATTGATGGACTTCAAATTTCTTGTACTCTTGTCTCCCATTGTACCTCCAGAACATCCTTATGTGTTTTATTTGAAATTTACTTCAAACGGCAGTTCCTTAACTGCTACTTATTTCACCACGTTTTTAAACAATTTCTTTACTAATTACTAGACTGCGGATCTTTGTGCAAAATAAAAAATGTTTGCATTGATTGCAAGACACAGGAGTCAAATAACAATTTCATTCGTCTTCTAATTATCTTATTAAGCTGAAACTAATACACTGGTGGCCTTTCTTATCTTTTTTTATCTTTTTAATACCTCTACTGTTTTAAATTGTACGTACCCATTTTTGTCATAAACGCATAAAACCCGCAGTCTACTAATTACATTAAATATTATTCAAACTTTGTTGTAGTTTATATTTGCGGAACTTATATTTGGTTTTCACTAAAAGATAAGACAATTAAAAACCCGTCTTATTTACATTTCTCTTTCTCTGATGTCGAGTCACACTCGACAAAGGAGTGCAAATGGTATATTAAACTTTTCTATAAAATTATTCCTTAGAAATATATTAATAAAATGTATTCAGTATACAATTTTACTATACTATAGTGGGATTTAAAGTTTCATAAAAATTTCTATAACTGTGGGAACTATTGAAAAGAAATGTAAAAGATTTCTTGGTCGAACTGTAGAAAAGCTAGAGTGCTATTAGAGTTAAGGTAGGATTAAGATTAAGATAGGACTACATATACATCCGCATACTAGGACATAGTTTATTAAGGTTGTTTTACACTGCGACTAGTTTTAAACACGTTAAAGGATTTGGTGTAGGGTTATACAAATTATTATTACTATTGTTTCTTCCTGAAGAAAATAAACAGGAGGAAATATTGCTAAAAAAAAAACTGTAGGAAAGCTACAAGCAAGATTCAAAGAACGCGCGGTGTCTTTAACATAGACACGTTCAAGCATAGTGAAACGATAAAAAATTGCCTAGGAAAACTACTCTGGAATTCCAGCAGAAAAACTGCTTACTTAACGATCGATGCCGATCGATTGGAAGCATTTAACGATCCTTCGAGCGCAACCTTGTATAATTCTCGGTAAGGAAATGATCGATTTCGCAAACGCGCTGTATATGCATCGCCGCCGTCGCGTCGCCTGGCATTTAAAGAAAATTCAGAACGAGGTTTATTCGATCGCGCGAGTAAGTTACGCGGCGTCCGCCGATTTGGCACGATCCATATATACCGATCTCGTCCCTTGATCGCCGGCAACTAACACAGACAGCCTCGGTGAACACTCGGGAATTCATGTCTTGGCATGGTCGTGCCGCGGAATTAGGGTAAGGTCATTATCGCTGACCTCTGCGTGCCCTCGATCGTCCAACCGTCCAAGAACGTCCTCCGCGGCTCCCAATATGGAATCGCGTTGCCCCAGTTGCGTTCAGCGTTATCCTTCGCGTCCACCTTACAAGGAAAGGCTGCCGTATGCGTCCTGCCGCTATTTATACACCATGATGAATAAGATCGGCCGAGGAAATGTACCGGAGCACCTTGAAAAGTCCACCGACGAGTCACGAAAAATCACGAATATCTTGTTAGGAACAAGTTTCCCACTCTCGGCTGTACCCGCTCGCCAGCACTTTCCGAATCACCTAGGACGAAACATTTTTTATTTTATTTATTTATTAAAAATTGCACGGCGAAGTAAGGATAAATTGCCGAATTCGGAAATGTATCATACCATTAAAAAAATTGCAGAAAATAGCCAAAAAATTACTTTTTCAATTTTTTTTTACAAAACATTTGCTATAATCACGTGAATGTTCTTTCGAAACCATGTATATGTGACAAAAACATTTTCGATCGGAGAGCTAATAACAGGGTAATCTGTAAACTGATCACGATTCGTGATTCACCTTGTACATTAGACTGATTACTAAAAGAAGTTGTCCTCCGAGTTAGAAATTGCAGTCACTTGCCCTTGAGTGACCTTGAACCTAAGCAAGAGCTTGATAATAATTCAATGTTTTCTTCTAGAAGCCCCTGTCTGTTTTATTGGTTTCTAATTGGCGTCCATTCAAGGATAAAAATCCACCATATTGTCGATGATAAATTGATCTATATTATGCAGGGTGTTCCACCATGAGCGTTTAAATTATGCGCGGCCGTGCGCTAGTATATAAGGGATGCTGAATAGTCAAGTCGGAGATTAAGAGGAAGAAGATTAATAAGCCACGTTATTAATCTGTTTGTAAATAGCGGCTCGCGACGCTCACGATGAAATGCACTGTGCATTACGGCCCGTTATCCGGTCGGAACTCCGAAACTCTCGTTACGCCGGACAATCGATCCGGCAATACAACTGAAAAGGCGAGAAAGATCAACAAAAGCCTGATCAAGTCTTCTCCGGGTGAAAACGTGCGGACAGCTGGATCCCGCACGAGGATACCGGAATTATATCACACTTGAGAAAGGGGGACGGCTGAAAAGGCAGCGAACGATTCCCCGGTGCTCGTCTCATTAATCAGTATCAAGTTGTCCGCGTCAGTCTTTGAAAGACGCGGCTTACCAGTTGGCGATCCCCGTCGTCCCACGAGGAAAACTCCGATCTACGAAACGGGGGTTGGAGAGGGTGCAAGAGGGAGAGATTGCATGAACGAGAGAGAGAGGGAGAGGGAGAGGGAGGGGAGGAAAGAGGCGGAGGACGTGTTCAGGATTAGGCTCGTTTCTGACTGTGGAAAGGTGTAAACGCTTCGCCGTGGGACCAGGGACGCGGCATTCCACTATGGCTATGCATAAACGGTCGGCATGGTCCGCGCCGCTGCCCTCTCAAGAGGAGTAGTAAATTATCACCATAATAACCCCATGGAAGCGGATTGGATTTCTCACACAGTCTCTCTTTCGTTCCCTCGGCCTGTCTCTATTTCTCATTCGTCCGTCTACCCGGCCAGCCGCCTCCTACGCCAAGAGGATAGGAGGACGGACCCTCTCTCACCGCCACCGTTTACGCTATCCGCGGTGTTTACACGCGGCGGCGGTTTTATGGGAATGTTAATGGGTGACATTCCACCCTCCAGACGGCACTGGATGGCGAGCCCAACCTGTCCTCCGCCGATGCTCGTCATTTCATGGCGAGTTTGTTTCACGACTGTTGCCGATTACCAGCCAACCGATCATCGTCTCACTTTCGTAGCAATATCCACTTCGCTGTCGTTCCACATAAGTACTCCCTCCCAAATGTTCGGTATATAGTAAGGGAATATTTTTTAGTACCCTACCAATTGCTGTCGATACGTGGAAAACGATACAAACAATTGTCTCCTTTCCACTACATAGTTGCCTCTACCAACAGTTCGCGGACCAAGCTTTCTCGTGCGTGAATGTGGACAACTGTATTAACACTAAACCTATCGAGCACTAAAAGTGTTGAGGCTCTATTCATTTAGATTTTGTACAATTTTTGTTACGATATGTGATTGAATAAAGAAATTTATCCAATTGATTTCCATGTAAAGAACTACATAATTTCAGTAATTGTAAAATGAAAAATACGTTTAGTGTTAATCGTTTGATATTTGTTCGTGAATATGTAATGAAGGCAATGATAACGTCAATTTATCTAATGAAAAATTTGAATGAAATATGCATGCGTTATATTATTGTGGTCTGTAAAAAATGTATCATATTTGATACTGGAACTAAAAATCTGGTTCTAAAAATCCTAAACTTTAATCGCTCACACATTTGACCAGAAGGACTGTACAGAATTTCGCAAAGTTCTTAGAAAATAAACTACCAGTACTTTGTAGGATGAGGATGTGAAAATCTGTGAATTCTATTTCATTCTACATTTTACTGGTCGGAGTCGAACGATCGTAATCTACTTGGAGGCTTAAGGAAGTATTTCCAGTCAGACTTCATTTCCCTATGTTTCTTGAAGTGTCTTCGAGACGTAAATATACAACTAAGAATTCAAGTTTATTACGGTATCCCTGAGAAATATTTATTCAAGAAACCTTCCGTTATAACGAAGCGGAAGACACTCGAATAAATACTGCATAGTAGCACGCTTGGCTAAAGTTGAAGTAGAATATGTTTACCCGAGTCAGACGAGTAAACTGATCTACCCGCGTGCCACTCAACATTTACACACCGGTATCGTGATTTCTGTGACAAACGCGAAAAACATACGCATTGCCTAACAATTTTTATAAATATCGTATTCGTGACTTTACATTAACATTGTACTTACTCTTAACCCCTAAACCATAGTCGTTTTTGTCGGACGTATCATTCAATGGGTCTTCAAAAGAACTGGAAAAATTTTAGCAACCATTTCTGTCACGTCCGGTGATCCAGCCAAAATATATCTTCGATTTTGATAATTGAAGGGGTGGATGGATAAACGTGTCAAGTTTGTTTTCTGTAAAAGAGTTTTTAACAAAATATGTTGTCCTTTTTTGATGAATGAAGATAATTATTATCTTTTTTTGTATCAGAGATTAATCATAACAATATATATATATATATATATATATATATATATATATATATTTGTAATTGATTTGTATTATTATCTTCGTACATCAAAAAAGGACAACATACCTCGCTAAAAACTTATTTACAGAAAACAAACAATTTGTTACTTGACACCTTTATCCATCCACCCCTTCAATTGTTATCAGTGGTTAGACTTCTGAATTGAGATTAGAACCAGAGTTGGGCAAAAAAATCAACGATTGACGATTAACCCTTTGCACTCGGAGCTATTTTAACTGCAAAATTAAACTTTCTTTCCGATCTAGAACAGTGATGAGCAACCCCATGGCCCGCGGGCCACGTTTGGCCCGCTGGCAAACTGCCTGCGGCCCGCCGGAATATAGCGCTGCGTCCACTGTCCACGATTTTCAATTGTTAATTCCTAGCTATTTTTTCTAGTATTCTACAGTCACTGTTTGACAGGGTCGGAAAGCACATTGATCGAATATCTTCGTATTTTGCCATGAGCTCGCTTATCAGAAAACGCAAAATTGAACATGGACATCGGCAGTTCATTGATAGTTGGACATATGAGTATTTTTTTCTTGTATAAATGAAGTGCTGTTTGTTCATTATACAGTGAAAAAATATCTGTGTTGAAAAAATATAATATTAAGAGACATTATGACAGTAAACACAGACTGAAATTGGTGCTGGCGGCGCAACAAAGTATTTAATATTGCGTTCGTTGCCGGTTGCGGCCCGCGCGTAGTCTTATGTTTCCACTTTTGGCCCACAATACGCCGCGGGTTGCTCACCACTGATCTAGAATATTTCCATTCCTTGCGATTTTTAACATTTTGTAGATATGAAATTGGTATAGTACCTCATACAACAACTAAATGTTTGATAATTGATTAGATACCGATATATTTAATAGTGTGAACAATATTTTAAGTAAAGGTACAGCAATTTTTAGTGGTGCCTCAGAGGGCACAACCGAGTGCAAAGGGTTAACTTCATCAATCGATCGATCAAATCGTCGATTTTTCGATGATTTCTTCTTTTAATCAACGATTGACCACTAACTTCATCAATCGATTGAGTCAATCGTCGATTTTTCAATGATTACCTTTTTTAATCGTACACATCAATCAATCAATCTTGATTAAAAATTTTAATCGATTAATGCCCAACTCTGATTAGAACAAAAGATTTAAGCAATAGACACGCACAACCCTGATTCACGCTTCCACACAATTAACGTTCACCGGTTTCACGTATTCAATGGTATAAAAAATGAACGACAATCTCCCGCCGATGATATTTTCGAACTTTCGATCGTTCGTTCTAGATTTTTCGAAGGATCCTGCCCGCATACCGCGGAATCCATCGGCGCGAATGCAAACGCTGGGAATTAGCTTGGCACGTTGGAACAGGCGATAAACTTCAATTAGACGACGCGGCCTCTACTCTCCCTCTCTGTCCCTTTTCTACAATTCCATCTTGGCTTCTTCACGATGCATATCGACGCAACAACTCGCGCGCGTAGAGCGCGTGCTCGCGGATGCAGAACGGATTTAAGGGCCGTTCGCAGTCGGGGATCGCCTAGACTATGAAGCAATTATACGGTTCTACGAATTCTGTGCACGATTGTCAACAGCCTCGTAACTCCTTGTCAGGGTTAGGCCCCATGCTCCGTCCAGAATTCTCTTTTTCTCCACTGAGAATAGGAGTTGATTTTACCTCCACCATAAACATTTCCCCATTCTCCGTAAATTGCTTGGAATTTGTATCACTGGTTTTTCGAAAATCCCGCTATCACAGTTCACTCGTAACCGGTCACGTATGTTTCTTAGAGCTCGACACAAACTCCGATGTTCACTCTGTGCTGGGGTTCGAGTTTATTTTCGAGTTGTAGTATCTCCGAAAATATGAGTACACCGAATTTCAAATTTTTGCGCGAAGAAAGACGAAATCTATTTCAATTGCGAACTCTCTTTTGGGTCGAAATAAAATTCTATTCTGTCATATTTAGACTGCGAATGTTTATGGAAATTTCAATTTTTGTAGACAAACTTTAAGAAAGTGGTACCAGATAAAATCCTATTTCCAATGGTAATTAGACTGCGGATCTTTATGCAAAATAAAAAATGTTTGCATTGCTTGCAAAACACAGGTGCCTACTAAAAAATTTTTTCATCATTTAATCATCTTATTAAACTGAAACTAATACACTGACGTCCTTAAATCTGTTTAATATGACCACTGCTTTAAATTGTGCGTAGCCATTTTTATCATAAATGCATAAAATCCGCACTCTAATAATAACTAGACTGCAGATCTTTATGCAAAATAAAAATGTTCTGCATCATTTGTGGGAGGCAGGAGTTAAATAAAAATTGATTTCATCCCTTAATGGCGTGTTTACATTGGAAACAACGTAACACCATTCTTAGATTTTTCTAACATTTTATTGTTTTACATTTCACCTAGTTTCTCCATAAATGCATAAAGATCCGCAGTCTAGTAATAACATTTGTAGGTCCAAAATAAATAAAAATCGTACTAAATTCTGTCGAATTTGATACTCCAGCATTTCATCGACAATGAAGAGTTGAAGTATGATTGAAACGATTACAGGTGAAAGAGTTCTGATTATTGTAGGCGCGGAGAGGATCGTACGGGGGAAGGGGTTGAAGGTCGGTTTATCTTAGCCAGTCCGGCCCGTTGAACAGAACCACCCTGGTTTTATATCCAGTATTTTATTTTTTTGAAAAATACTGGATACTATATTATTACTCTGGTTTTAGATCCAGTATTTTAGCTTTTTGGAAAATACTGGATACAAAATCAGGGTAGTAAGGTTCTGTCCGACTGGCTTGTGCTGGCTGAGATAAACCGAACTTAATTCCATTTTTACAATTCCACTCGATGACAAACGTGTGCAGGCGCAGAGGCTCAACTTAAGCGCAATCAAGCGCAACAATTATTGTGCAGCATGATGTTTACGCAAATCCACATTGTATTAATAAGTCAATCACTATCATTCATGATCATTCATGTTCCGCATTGTTGCGTAAAATGCTTGATCGTGAATAGGACCCTTTAGTCGATCGCGAATGATATTGGAGAGGGGTGGAAGGTATCGCGAACGATGAAATTCTTGGAAAAGCCGCGATAAGGAGAATTGAATGCTTATCGCGGCTAGCTGCTGTAAGTGGTTGCTCGCAGCTTAAGCTCGGCCGCTCATATGGCCGGGCTTGTCTGTTAGCGGCGATGCCGTATCTCCTTCCATCTCGTTTCTTCCGTCGTTGTAATTGCGAACTCTCGCGGCACTCTCGAGGGCCGCGCCGCAGATGAGTTATACTGGCGGCGCAGGGACTCGCACGGTGGGCCCCGGTGATGGGCCCGGTACCGAGGTGAGACTGTTCACCGGTCCTGACACCTGACGGCCAGCGGCCAGAAAGGGGATCGGAGCCGCGCTAAGTGCGCCAAGCAGCTCCACGCCGGCTCTACGCTGCGCCGCGGCTCCACACACCGTGTGCGCGAATACCGCGATTTATTTCCGCACGCGTAATGCTCGCCGGTGATCTATCCCCTTACCTGCCTCGAGAAAATATCACTAATTAGCTACCGGGATTAATCGGGACACGCGATTGTGTCGCCGTCGTCCAGGAAAACTCGAGACCGTGTTATCTTACACCTTGTTCCGTTCCAAGACGAAACACATGTTCTACACGTGTCCGACAAATGATAGGATGATTGATATAAATATTTGCTACATTTAACACTCCGTGTGCTGTGCCGGAATCATTTTTGACTGGGAGCATCCAAATTGTCATTTAAGCACTCAATTTGTGACAATTAAACTATCTGAATAGCTGTTTCATTGAGAATATCGAAAAGTAAATTTTTTAAATTATTAATTAGAGCTCTGAACGGTCCTAAGCATTATTAATTATATAACTATAAAAACCAGTCCGTTGCCCGAGAGTTAAAATAAGAATTTTATGCATTTCACACAAGTTCAAAAGAGATCAAAGTTATTAATAAAAATGACTCGTTATACCGGATAATAAAGTTCTCACCTTGCAGTCTAAAATTATGAAATGTAAAGTACATCCAAATAGTGCATTTCAATGATTGCATACACAAACGTAAAGAGAATCATGCACATGCTAACCGATTAGATATTATAGGTAATCTTCACTTTGACAGTGAGCTTGCTTTTTATTCAGAATTCTACATCTCACAGCAAAAGATGTCAGAATTTATTATAACTCTTGATCAGAAACCGTGTTTTATCAAAAAACCCTCGGCGTTCTTGATTGTGTGCTTCTAAACACATCTCTTTTTTTGTCCTCAACAGGCATTTTTCCAGACAGCTTGGCTCGAGAAACATACCAAGTTTTCATTTTTTCCCCCATGGCGAGCAAGCGAGCGGTTCTCGCAAAAGAGCAAACAAAATGCGCGGGAATAAGATTTCCCTTTCAACAAGACACGAGCGCAGGTTCTATAACGATTGTGCGGACGATCCACGGTTGAAAAGAGCACGGTACGCTTCGTCTTTATTACGAACAATGCCTCCGCGAGAGGTTTATTATCCTCGTTCGTTTGACGCGCGGGGCGCACACGCGCGAACGGGAACACGCACACACCGTTGCACGCACGCGCGCGAGTGCAGGGCAAAGGACGTGCCTCGCAATGATTACTTTCGCAGAAAGTCCAGATAAGCAAATCAAGAGTAACAAAAGGAGAAACTCCGCGCCGGGGCCGTATCCGATAATCATTCGATTTCAATGCGGTGAGATAGCCAACCCCCCATCCCCCGTTCTCCTTTTATACGGTGACCGCTATCAACGCGAACCACTGTCCGTCCATGCACGACGAGAACAAAGAGCAATGTATACTCAGGGACGAATTGTGCTTGAGTTGACGCGCAGTATGTTGGTCAAGTAGGAGACTTCGAGTCGTAATGATCTAGCTTCGGCATCACCGTTTTGCCCCCCTCTGGCTAACAGTGCGCGCACGCACGCATAAATATTCATACGTGCGCCTCAAGGATCACCGACTGCCGTTCTACTGGTAACAAGGACACGATGGCAATTCGAATTTTTCGTTATTGTCGTTAAAGAATTTTTTTCAAGTGAAACCCTCTTTAGGCGCACCGCGTACACGATTGCTGAGCAGTGAACGAGTCTGATTCGTCACGCTCCGAGGTGAAACGCTATTCCGATAAACTCGGTCAACGAGGTTAGCCGTGCGAGCGAGAAACAGACAGGTGTGTAATCGCTGGACTGCAGATTTTATGCATTTATGGGAACAATGAGTAAGTGCCATTTAAAACAGCGAAAAAGTTACAATGATTTAAATGCCAATCTAATGTTTACAGCATGTCAAAATGATTAAAGTAACAATTAACCATCTATCTGGCTCCAGTCTCTTGCAAATGGGACAGACAATTTTTATTTTGCACAGAAATCCGCAGTCTAGTAATCGCCATCGAAGTTTTCGCTTAGGTCGTGCAGTCTCTCATTCGCACAGTAATGTTACTACGAGTGCTTAAGATGATTTGAAGGATTCACATGCGTACGGCGCCTATTTTTGAACAGTGGACATACATAGTATTTATGAAGAACGTATTACAAAAATACGAAACGTAGCAAAATCAATTTTGTTTTATTATTCGTAAATATTAGGTTGTCCCAAAAGTTGGTTTCCGATGCATGCACATAATGCAAATTCATATTAAGAAGTACTAAAATATTAACATAAAGATTATCGTATTGTTTGTATTTATTTAGTGACACTAAAGGAACACATTCCGGAAGAAACTTTTGGTACAACCTAATATTATTAAAATCGTTCCGCGACTGTAAGCACGAATCTGAAAAATTGCCCGCTTTACGGGATGGATTGAAAAAAAAACCGCCCGAAAACAATGTGTTAATCGACGATGGACCAATCGCCTCCTCTCCTCTCCGCTCCGGTCCCAATTCGGGGGCAATCGCCGATCGTCGGAAACTCTGTTCGGGTCTCTCGCCCCTCTCCACCAATGAAAAATTCGCGAGGGTTGCTACCCCACCGCCCGCCACAACCTACGACTCAAGGACCCAAGGTTCCGACCGCGGTGTCATTAGTATAATGAGAGTTAAAATGAACGCACGTGGATTTCCGTGAGCGACAGTGATAACCGCATCATTTGTTATCGACACGCAGGAAGTGTACAAGTGTACGACGCAATATAGTGACCGTTATGTGGTGAGTACCGTTTTCTCGTTGCATCCTCTCGATAGGTATCAAGATTATTTATTTCGATTTTCATTTTTTCGTATGTTGTCTAACGTGGTACCGAAAGCTTGTACAAACGACCGGTGTAGTCTCGAAGGATCATTATCGAAGGATAAGGCGGTAACAAGTGTAGTAAAAAATTGTCCAGAATAATTACATTAACAACATAATTCAAGGTCATCAAATGTCCTAGCTATATTCTGAATAGATAGTAATATGTGACATGTCCGATTTTTAGGATTAATTTTCAATGAACACAACATTTTTTTAGGACTGCTCTTTACCCGACTCAAAATTTGTGCCTTTCTTCTATAAATTATGATGTATTTCGTATGTAATCCAGTAGATTTGTACCCGGGGCGGCTGCAGATCGAAGTTTCGATCCTGTAGGATCAATGGTTCAGGTGTTATGATTGCTTAAACTTGTGCATTTTTCAGTGTCTTTGACAGGTAAGGGCGCCGCTTATCGAGCAGAGCCGCTAGGGGGTAGTTGGTTGGTGATCAGGTCGAGGGGGCGGCAACGTAAGCGGCTCGCGGTCGTCGCTACAAACCAATATGGCGGCGCCCTTACCTGTTAAAAACACTGCAGATTGCTCAACTTTAAGCAAGCATAACTCCTGAACCATTGATCCTACATGATCGAAACTTCGATCTGGAGCCGCCTCGGATACAAATCTACTGGATTACATACCAAATACATCATAATTTATTGGAGAACGGCACAAACTTTGAGTCAACAACAGAATGTAAACAGATCCAATTAACTTGTCAATAAGAGATCCTCGTATCGCATTATATCTTAGAATCGCTTATCGACGACAGCTGTGTCAAGAAAATGTACGTTTCGATGCGTATTATAAACGACAGAAGTGTTATTGTGGTATGCTCGACTGCAGGAAACGTATTAATAAAGGGTGTTTACCTTTCGGCGAAGTATTTAGCTTCGTTGATTGAGAGGTTATGAGTCCGCTTGAAGAACGATTAGCCACCTGTGTAGGCGTTAAGTAGATTCTTGTTTTGAAAGTTTTGACCGTTAAAGTAAGAAGGGTGTGTCGTTGCGATGGTGTTCAATTTAGAGGATTGATGGGCTCCTGTCTCTCAATGCGAGGATATATCTTGGCACTGTAACGGTTGTAAGTTTATCAATTATAAATTGATTTATCCTTGAGGCATGGATAGGCGATTAGAGGATCAGACTTGCGCGGCACACGGCGACCGTTCTGATGTAATGCAGAAATACAGATGTCCGCTTTAGGCGGCGACGAGTTCACCAGCCCAGTTAATCAGGAGCGAACGACTGACGCTGACGTCGACGTTACACACGCGTTATATTCCATCTTTTCCGGTTTACCGCTCGTAAATTATTACGGTCGAGCGACGATCCCTTAAAACACACGACATAACCGGGCATAAATTCCGGTCGGCGCATGTACGAGACACGCGTGTGCCCGCCGCGCGTTACATCGGCGACCCCGATCGGGAAAAACATACCTCCAATTAGAACGCGCTTCCTAGGGCGAATGCCTTTTAGTGCGCGGCATTATAAATCAGATGATATGTAGCTCGTTCTTGTGCATCTACATTCCTCCTAGGAAGGATTAATTGGTACCCTCGGCTTTTGGTGAAAGTCGTAATTACTGTTCGTCCCCGAGTGTATCATGTTTTACGAGGCTGTCGCCGGTTTTGATGGGCCGAGGCCTTTCCTTCTTCGCAGCATCATTGTTCCCCGTCGAATCGGCACACATCACACGGTCTACGAATTTTCTATTTCGCTGTAACATATGAAATGGGCGATTTTGGCTCGTCAGTACAGTGAAGCCTTGATCTAAGAAAACTTTCCTCAACTGAGGGCGCAGAAAAACTCGAAATGTACGATCTAAAAAAGAGCACAGAACCGAGGGTTTTTCAGGTCAAGGATTTACTGCATTTTAACCCTTTGCACTCGGTTGTCCCCTCTGAGGCACCACTAAAAATTGCTGCACCATTATTCAGAATATTGTTTCCATTATTAAATATATCGGTATTTAATCAATTACTAAACATTTAGATATTGTCTGAGCTATTATACCAATCTCATATAAATAAAATTTCAAAAATCATAGAGAATGGAAATATTCTAGATCGGAAGAAATGTTTAATTTTCCAGATAAATAACTCCTTAGCAATCGAGAGGCGACTCAGAGTCACCACCAAAAATTGCTCTTCACAATATTGTTTACATTATTAAATATGTTGGTATTTAACCCTGATACGCTCCTCGGAAATAGTTGCATAAAAGATTCTATGATAATATCTTACCCTTTTCTGCTGTACACGTTAACCTAACAAATTATATTTCATTTATGACGTCACATTTTAGAGAAATCACACACAGATAGGTTTGCCAGATCTTCTATATTTGATATGAGTCTTCTACATTTGAACTTGATCTCCTATATCATATTTGAATAGCATATAATTTTCAAAAATCTTTGTTTGAATAAAAAAATTAAAAATTTACTGTGTACCTCTTTTACTTGAACTCCTATATTTTGAGCCTATCTCATATAATACATAATTGCAGTTTACACTATTTCTTCTATATTTGGATAAAACATTTTTGGCAACCCTACACACAGATAAAGAGATACCAGTCATTTTATAGTATGGAAAAATAGTAAATGAATTAATTTTCACCCCGAGGAACGTATTAGAATTAATCGATTACTACACATTTAACACTTTACCTACCGGAAGCCTATTATTAGGATTTTCAATAATTGTGCTGTACCAAAAGAAAGCATAGAAATTTTCTTTTACATTGCAATCTTAAATGAATGTACTAGACGACGTTATTGAGGGTAACTTGTTAGTCCACAATGGAAATTGTTGTCACTGTTGAGGGTTCCATTAAAAAGTATTTAGCCACGCGAATACATTTTTCAAAATGCAATAATCACTGGTCGGTAATGTGTTAAGTATTAATAAAAAAAAATAGTTATATCAATTTCATATCTATAAAATGAGAAAAAATTCATATACAATGTAATTATTCTAGGTCGGAAGAAATATTTAATTTGCACGTTAAAATAGCTCCGACTGCAAAAGTTTATATTGTGTTTTATTAAAAAATCTTGGAATTTTTTTACATATTGCATAACCGGTTTCAAGGGCGGAATTTCCTTCGCCAGACCCGGCTTTCACTTGTTTTGTTTGCGACTGTCATTTGTTGACATCAGAACGCAGTGATTTATAAAAATTTAATTATAAGGCAAGAACCTTATTGGATAAAATGCGTAGAATCCAGTAATTTTAAAAATCGCACGTTTCATATGAACAGGCTATTCCAGCAATGTTTAATTTAGAAAATAGCCCGTCGGGTGAAAGAAGAAGGGGTACGCGGTGCGAGTTAGCGAACGAATCAGCGAGCGCGATGAAAAGGGGAAAAGAATTTTCGGTGTGCTGTGCGCGTCGAGGCACGACCAGCCGTTTTTTTCGCGGGCCGATCGATCTAGTCAACTCGATCCAGTTACCTTTTCCAATCTAGATGGAATTCGATCCTTGGTTATAAATAGGACGACCGAGAGTGAAGGTACACCAACACTAGCAACAGCAGACAGTAGGCAGCGGCTGCAGTAGGCAGCGGCAGCGGGCGCGCGCACTTCGCCAACCTGCAAGATAGCCGATACAACTCGCACGCAGCGGTTTAACAACCGGGTCAGTGTTTTTCGCTCTAGTTGTGTTGATATGTATAATCTTAGTAATTATATACCACCACCGGTGAAGATTTACCCGACGGTATGGTTTACCGAAGGAAATACGGGGAACGAGGTATCTCCACATTTTATTCCGTGCGCCAATCACAGCTGATTAGCACCGACTGTTATTTCTTGGGCTCGCGGGTAGAAAAGCAACGAAAAAATCTCTCGCTCGAGCAACAAGACCGTACCCGGCTCGATGGTTTACTTCTACGTGTCCGAGACGAAATAAATATGTTGTTAAAGGGTGGAAGAGAAGAATTGCTGGCGGCAGGCCGCGCCATTGCGTTGTCGGAACTCTACCGAAATAATTGTCCAGGCGATCGGGACCGATTATCGTACTCGTTAGCCGACAAACGAGTCCCGGTACAGGAATTACGATTCGTCCTAACCGATATTATCGAATGATAACCGTTTAATGATTTCGCCGTAACTAATTTCCGACGATTGTTCCGGCCGGATTCTCACGGAAACTGCTTTTGTTACGCGGCAGACGTCGTGAGTAGCAGACCTAACAACGAGAGTAGAATGGAAATAAAATGCAACGAGCACATCAGGAAATTGTCAGAATGTACATTGTGCGATTATAATTACGCTGCCTCTGTGCTAAATTAAAATGTTCTGCGGCAACTGCAAGAGACAGGACTCGATTAGACATTCTTTGTCCAATCATTATACAAGATGAAAGTAATATTTCAATATTCTTACATTACTTCTATCTGTGTCTACCAAGTTAAATTGCACTCACTCATTTTTACTGCAAACACATAAAATCCGCAGTTTAATTTTAATGTACATTAAACGATTTTAGGAATGTTCGGTGTTCATTTTTCGGTTCTTTCTTATATTTTCTAACGAATTATCAGACAGGCACTCACCTTGATCGCCTTTTTGTAATCATTATGGAAATTTTGAAAATGTACAAATTTTATTCAACGCTCAGTAAAACGTCTAAACAAATTGTATGTCAGGTTCTGGTCACGGAAAATTTTTTGTAACGGTTTTAGAGACATTTCGATTTGGAGTATCTTTACGAAAAGACGTAAAAAATTTTCGGGAAAAATGAATGATAGAGAATGAACTGCGCGCCATTGGTCGCGACATGTTCCTTGGGCAGAATCCGGTGAGGTTTGTCGCCACAGATTTTTACATCGAAAAGGAAGGCACACGCGCGAGCTCGCTATGGAAAAAGAGGAGAGGGAGATCTCCCATGAGTGAATGTAGTAGGATGTTATATAACCTGCGTACGCTCGTTAGGTCTGATTTTATATGACCGTTGCCGCGAGTGAAAGTCGGGCGGGTCGAAGAACTGAGATAAAATGGGGGGCGATTTCACGTGACGCGAAATTCACGCGCGTGCAGTGACGTCTGAATATCTCTCTGACTTAAAAATTCATTTGCTCTCCCTTTCCACTGAAATCTCTGTTAAACAGTCATTTCAGAAGAAGTTGATGCATTATGTTAGTTCCAAGAATTTGTTGATTTATCAATGGTATTGTGTGTGTGTGTGTGTTGTAGCTTTTAAGGGGGAAGACTCGTTTCGATTTTAAAAGGACATAGGACAGTAGACATTTCACGTACATGAACACATGTCCTACCGAAGTTAGGCCTGTAAAGAAACCTAAGCAAACAGTCTAGTAAAGTATCAATGCGCTCGTGTAAATCCTAATAGAGACTATTAAAAATCTACCAGTAAATAAAGTGTCGACCTTGAAAATATTTGTCTGACAGAGCTAAATTGTGTATCAGAGTTTGAAATACCAGAAACAGAATTACTTTGTCTTGCTATTTCCTTTTATTATTCGACAAACATCTGTAACACGTCATAATTAAATATAATGGGCGGCAAAAATGATTTTCGCCGGGAGCGACGGAAGAGGTGGATCGGTACCTGCCAGTCGTCTTGTTGTCTCTATTTCAGCAGAAAGGTTCTTAGTTCGACGATAAATAGATTCCGGAGCTGAAAATATCGGTGCGCGAATCTGGTACGGCCGGAGGGTATTTCGAAGAATTTGCAGCGCATGCTTTCGAAGATTCTACCCTGTGTGGACGTTAACGCACGAGCGAAAGGTATAATCAGCATACGGCGTGATCTTGCACCGCATCATGTAAATGTTGCAAATGCTTTTCGATGTCTCTCGAGCGGAAGTGGCATGGTTTTTCTGGGGCCGCGGGTACACTGCGGCGATAGTCTTGCGCTGGCGGAGAAGCGTGCGTGCGCGGCCCCCATTAAGTCTTTAAGCAATAGAAAGCATGAAACTATGAATTAGAAGCGAGCACAGGCCTACCGGCGGTAATACCGCTGGAACGCCACCTGCCACACGATGCCGGTTAATGGATTTGCAAAGCGCCAATTATATTTCCGATATAGAAGGAGGAACAAGCGAACTCGCGCGGACGAGATGAGATGAGACGAGACGAGCGGAGCCGAGTTGAACCGAGTCGAGTCACGGCCTTAAGGCGCGTCCGCGAGCGCGCGACTTCAACGGCCGCGGCGGCCGTGCGGTCCCAGTAGCTCCTGAACGCTCCTCGTGGGAAAATTGGCGATTTCTCATGCCGAGCAAAACCCTGATACCTAACCTAAGCCTTTCTTTTGCGTGTCGACCGGCCGCGGATTACCGGGGACGTTTTGATTTATTCTCCCCGTCCCTTTTGTGCCGGGCGCGCTGTTACAACGCAAATTTTCTTTATAACGCCAGGGCTAGAATACCTTCTACGCCGAACGCGTTTCGCAGTGGAATGCGGCTGAACAGAACAGCCCCGGTTACAGGGGGATCGAGTTTTTGCTAAAAGCGTATTTTAGATTGGCGTGCCTCTCTCCAATCTAGACACCCTACGTTTCTCAAATGTCGAACGGGTTTCTGATTTTCGATAGCTACCGAAACAACGGGTTATATAGGGTAACTGTACCGATTAACATTAACATTTTAACGTTTTAAGCATTTAAGTTGACATTAAGGGACACTTCATTTTTCTTAATTTTTCTTAATTTTTAATGGTCACTTGAAAAGACGAACGGGTTTTCTTTTGAGACATTAGAACAATTAGTCTTCCGCGTGACGTGAGGAAGGAATTTAGAAAAAATTTCGATCTGTTAGAATTGCAGAGAAAATACTATTAATTGTTTTTACAACTTTTTTATTTGCGCCTTCATTGAAAATTTACAAAAATACTTTTTGTAGATCTGTACAGATTATATAGATTCTGAAAATTTCTCCGATTTCAATACACGCCCTTTCAAGGCCCTTATTTGCTTTCAACGCCAAGATGCGGTGCGCAGATAAAACAACTAACAAATGCTTAGTTACGGAACAAAACAGCATCGCTAAAATACGTTCAAGAGTTCTGTCTTGGAGATAAGCAGGAGTCTCGTATTAGAAGAGGTCTTTTAATAGGCTACTTTACCCTAAGGAAAACATTTTTAGTGCTCGGTGCTCGAAGCGTTGATCGTTAGACTTTGGATATTTCTAGAAATTCCTGTTTTATACGGGGCATCTCAAGATGGGTGGTATTTAAAAGCGTGCGTAGGGTGGTACTATTTGTAAAAATAAGTAGAAAGAGCGGATAAGATTTTCTCAGTTGCTTCGTGTTCGAGAATTGTTTGGTGTACAAATTAGTTCGGTGTCTTTTGAGCATACTTTTGATCTTTATTTATAAAAAAAAAGGAATACACAAACGGTAATTGCTTGTTGAGTTACACCAAATTCCTCAGTAAGTTTCTGTTGTGTTTGACAAGGATTTTCATTCAATAATTGCTCTAATTCCTCGCACTGCAACGTTTTCGGCATTCCACTGCGTTCTCCATGACAGAGATCAAAATTTCCATTACAAAACCTTTGGAACCACTTCTTGTATGTTTTATAGGTTACAGCATTTTCATCTAACGCGGAACAAATCATTTTTGTAGCCTCAGCAGCATTTTTCTTTGACTCACATGCAAAAAGAGTACAGCGCCGAATGTGCTGTTTCTTAAACGCTATGGTGCAAAGTATTGTTTTTTGAGGTTCTGTGTACCAATTAGCGTGAATTTATGTAGTGCGTTTAATAAAGTAAGGTTGATGCTTTAAAATTGAATATTGGTTTGAATATTCATTGAATTGAATATACATAAAGGCACTGAACTTATTTGTACACCTAATAGTTAGTCATTCGACGCATCAAACGATTCAACAACACGCGTAGCTGCCAAACTTTTAAGCCCGAATTTCTCTTGTTTTTTACTTAATTTTTCAATTAAAATCGCCGATGAAATCAATGAATAGGTCAAATACAAACCTGTAAGAACATTAGGAAAATTTAAGGACACTATTGCATTTGTTTCTTCATATTCAAATGATTAAAAGCGAAAATATAATTTCATTTAATTTCTGCTTAGTACAATTAACTTGGACAATTTTTATGGTGCATAAAGATCCGCAGTCTAGCTATTACCATGCATATACAGTAAATGTGTAAAAAATTGAGTAAAAAGACTGCACTTATAAACACTGTGAGTTATAAATAATTGTGTACTCTCCCGCGTTGACGTAGACGCTAGTGTCGAAGACAGGAGGATGGATAACGTTGAAACTATTTATAATAACGTTTATGCGGATCCATGGAAATTTCGAATCGTGTAAGACGGCAAATGGCAGAACGGAGGAGAGAAAGAAAGAGAGGGAGAGAGAGAGAGAGAGAGATCGGTCCGCTCGCAGACCGATACAAAACCATGGGTTCAGTTAGATAGAGGATGCATTTGAAGCTACCATTAAGCCCGTGATTGATAATGCCCGCAGACCCGTTCTGCGCCATCGCGTCCGTCCGATCAAGGTCTCTCTGGGTATACCGATCACGCAAAAAACGAAAAGCGCGTGGCGGCTGTGGCGCGCAACAACGCAAAATCGCTGGAAAAAGCGAACGAAGTGACGTCCAGTGCACTGTCACCAACATTCCTCGTACAACTCTATACAGACGTCCAATCCCGTAAAAAAAGGTAATTAGCGTCGAATCTTTGCTCCACCATTTTTACCACGCGGGTAGGTTCTGTGCTCTAGTCGATCCCGTGCAAAATAGGTCTCACAAAAACCCTATTTTATTAGAATCTAACAAATTAGAATCTAAAATACGGATTCTACTGTCCGCCATATAGATTTTACTGGGCCATATATTATTTACTTATTTATTTATGTACAGTTTACTTTAACGTGATTCCATTAACAGCGATAACATATTTGTAAACTGCGGATCTTTAGGCAAAATAAACATTATCTGCTGCGATAGCAAGAAATAGAAACCAAATATAATGTTCTTTCTTCCCACAATAATTTTATTAGAGGTGAAATCATATGTTAACATCTTCCACTTTCAAAGTTTTCCTACAATTTTCAATTTTATTTACTAAATTTTTCTTTAAATGCATGAAGATCCGCAGTCTACATAGTAGGCATGTAATTTGTAAAAAGGCATATAGTTAACGTTGAGATTATAATAAGAAACAATAATATAAAGTAATAATCAGACTGCGGATTTTTATGCATTTATAGCAAAATTGAAAAGATGAAATTCAAAATTGTTGAAAAATTTTAAAAATTAATGATGTCAATATATAATTTCTTCTCTATTAAAATCATTAAGGGAAGAAATAACATTCAATTTAGTTTTTATTTCTTGCAATCGATGCGGAAAATTTTTATTTTGCATTAAGATCCGCAGTCTAGTTATAACTATAGATCGACGGATTTAAGACACAAATAGAGGAAAGTTAAAAAGCGTGACCTCGATTTTTTTATTCCAAATTTCGGGCAGCAGGAATTTCAAAAAAATGTCTTTACACATTATTTACTGAACTAATCCTAAAATCTCAAAAAAGTTATCAGTTTTTAAAAGATGTCCATTCAATTATGCCACCGACTGTACGTAATGTGTTCGAAATGTGGAGGAGGCGATTACCATTACTGAACTGCGGATTTTTATACAAAACAAAAATTATCTGCGTCAATTACAAGAAAGGGGAGTATCTCTTCTGTTAATAATTTTAATAGGTTCATCTGATCATCAAATTCAACTGATATTTCTTCCATTTAGTGTTTCACCTACCCATGTTTGCCAAAAATGTATAAAATCCGCAGTCTAACCATAGGATTTGACGAAAATATCGGCTCTGCCGATGAGGAAAAAAGTCGTCCAAATTTTTGTTGACTAGAATCGATAGAGACAAGATTTGACGCATATAACGACGACGACAACTCGGCAAGCTAATATAACCGTGGTAAAAAAGTGACCTGTTAGCGGTGGAATTTACAAGGGAAGGACCCGAAGTGACCGACTTCGATTTAGATAATCTTTTGTGAGACGATGGTACATGGATCCCTAATGATGTCTGCAAAATATTAGGTGTAGTTACTCGATAGTTTTAAAGATATAAACAATTGAACTTTCACCCAACCAGCTTACACGGCTAATGGAACTTCGAAAACCATGAAAGTTTAATTGTTTATATCTTTAAAACTATTGAGTAATTACGCCTAATATTTTGCAGACATCATTAGGGATCTACATACCATCGTCTCACAAAAAATGATCAAAATCGAAGTCGGACACTTGGGGTGCTTCCATTGTTAGAAAAATGGCGACGAAAAGCCGCCGGACCAGCACATTGCTTAGATAATTTTCGATTGGACCAGAACGTTGGCCTTTGCTCGCTAATAAGTCCACAAGTACGTTTCGTGGTTTGTCATCGCGGTAGAAGTCATTAAATAGCCCATCCAACCCGTGAATAACGTAGTCGGAAAGTGCCGTTGCGAGAACTGGCAGTTTGCTGAAAACGTGGCGGTATCGTGAGCGTTGGTTGCTTCCCTCTCGCCGAAAGAAACGAATCGAAGAGGCGTGACTGTCGGGAAAGGCGCAACGAGGATTTAAAAGACGATCCCGGGGAACAGAGATGTTCCCGGTGGTCGTGACAGCGACTTCAGGGAAGTGGATTGGTTCTTCGAGCTGTTGATGCGAGCCTGGTACGTAGCCCTGAGGGTTTGAATCGTGCTCGACGTACAACGTTGGCGCGAGCATCGCTTATTATCATATCCGGACGTTTCCTAGACCCGAAGGAAACCTTCTCCAACTAGAAGGTATGCCGGAGAGCTCTAGAAAGTAATCTCTCGCGTGCCACACGAAACTTGGCACTGGTTATAATGCCTCTCGTGCAATTTCTGATAGTTCGTTCTGGAACGAAGCTACCCTTCCTCGTTAGAAAACTAA
The DNA here is from genome assembly GCA_028455765.1 of Lasioglossum oenotherae. NCBI lineage: Eukaryota > Metazoa > Arthropoda > Insecta > Hymenoptera > Halictidae > Lasioglossum > Lasioglossum oenotherae. The sequence continues at coordinate 9,356,398 of CM052298.1, read as the reverse complement.
ATCCACCGAGGGTAATAATGCGATGGTTATTATACACCGAGAACCCTTCATCTCACACTTCTCGAACGGGCGTCTCGTGTAACGCGTTGTATTTCAGCTGATCATTCGGCAAAATGAAATAAGAGAAATCTTATTCGCGGAAACCGAACTATGTTCATTTCAGAAATTTTCGTATACAATTTTCAGTGAATATAAGTAGTGCCATCAAATATTTTTAAAAATGTTTTATATAATGAAAGGTGTTTATATTCAAAATAAATGTACATAGAAGACCTTGGTCGTAGTGTAAACCTAACTACACCGTAGTTAACTCTATGTATATGTAGCGACAAGATATTAATACATTTCTGAATGACTACGCTAGGTTAAAAAGAAGCATCAAAATGTCTTATTACTGTTAAAAATCGGTCATTTTATACATTTCCAAATAAAATTTTCAGTAAATATAGCTTAAAGGTAGTACCGTCAAATGGAGATTTTCTCAAAATATTTTATATGTATAATGAAAGGTGTTTATTCAAAATAAACATTCATGTAAGACCTTGGTCAACGTGTAAACCTAACCACACCATAGTTAACTCTATATTTAGCGACAAGCTATTAATAAATGAATGAATTCATCAATTTCTTAATTGTATTCCTCAATATCGAATGCAACAACCTAATATTTCAAGAAAGTGTCGATAAAGGGTAGGTGACATTTTTGCGAATACTATTTATAGCGTGGCTGGTGATGCTGGTCCGGTAGGGGCGACCATCTTGATTCACGGCGTGTACAGCGATAGGTGAATGAAAAGCCGGCGAGATCCGCGTGCCAGTGTAATTAAATAAAAAGAATCGCGATATCGGGTGGAGAGGGACGCAGGTGGTCACGAGCGCGTCCTCACGTAGCGAACTCTTCAATTGCGCAAATATCTCCGAGCCTCGATGGAAGAAATTAGCATAATGCCGGGAAGCATTAGGCTCGTGAGCGCAAATTGTGCGGCGTGCATCGGCTCAAAGAAACACACTGGGGAATACGCGAAGAAAGACAGAAAAACGGGAAAGGGGGCGGAGGAACGAGCGAAAGAAAGGGACGGAAGACGAGGAAGAAAAAAAGAGGCGCGCAAGTATGTGGTCTTTCGTTCGGAATATGAAGTCACCGGGATAGTTGACACGGACAAGGACATTTGAAAAGGACCCGATTTGCCCACCGAGGAGAATTCCGCGCGTACATTATCGCTGGGTTGCGAATCTTTATGTAAAATGAAAATGGTCTGCGTCGAGATTGCCGAGTAGCCATATAGAAGTTTCTATCATTCTTTAATGACCTTGGGAAATGGAATGTATCGACATTTTTCAATACCTTTAATCTTTCTACCATTTGAAATTGAGTTGAAAAACTCGTTTTTGTTATGAATGCATGAAATCCGCGGTCCAATTATTTCTAATGACTGCCGGCGCGGCGGGGCGTTCCCCCCAAATGCGTTGTTTTCGTTTCAAATGTTTATTTACGCAATTGAGCAATTATCCTTTTATTAGAACAATTATGGTATTTCCTGCAATTTGTCAGCACAGGTATTAGAAACACTGCTATACCCTAGCATTAAACGGAATGTAGCTCTCTTACCTTGTGTGGTTTCTATTGAAACTATAGGAATTTTATATACTTATCGCAAGTACACGAGAATTACCAACGGTTGTATTCTGTTCCTGCTTTCTGAAGCACTGACAAAGAAAAGAAGATTCCGTTTTATTCCTTGATCATTAAAAATGTAAATTATAAAATCTAACAATAGCGCGACGGTAGTGCACTTGAATAGACCATCTCTTAGCAGAAGCAGAGGAGACTGCGTTCCCCAAAAAATCGCAGAAGTCGAGTAATAAATAGGAGAGTTCCCTGCAGATGATCAATGGAAGCTTTCTCCGAAGGATCGTTAATTCCGGCTCTAATTGACCAATATTCTTTCGTCTGGGCAAAAACCGAACGCATTTTCGTCGGACGTGTTGCGACGACTCCGTTAGGGGTGCCACGTAGAAATGAGCCCACTTATTTTAATAAGGACGTTCGATCGACGAATACGGTGTGCTCGCCGATCGAGAATGGATTGCGAGCGGGAAACCGAGAGCTCGTTACCGGATGACGACACATGGACGATCCATCGAAAGTCCATCCCATCTTGAACACGTGAAAGTGTTGCAAGAAAAGCAGGTTATTACAGGTAGTTACAGGTGGTTACAGGTAGTTGAGGCACCGCGTCCCGACTCTCTTTCGCACTTCCTAAAGGCCGTTCTCCGGCCTACAACCGAGGCCCGACACCGCGACCGCACGCTCGTGTGCTCCTTTCTTTCCCGTGGCGCAACGATGTCGTGTCTTTCGAGGCAATTCCTGTGGTTCGGGGCCCAATATCAACGGAGGTGTACGTTTTCGTGGTGTAACTGACCTGTCCCAGGGAAACATTAGTTGTGCCGCACCGCTCCGACGAGCAGAGCAGAGCCGAGCCAATGAAGCCGAGCCACTTTGTGTCGCACGAAGCCGAGCCAAGCGGCTTCGCGTTGCTCGGAGCTGCTCGACTCTGTTCGGCTCTGCTCGGCACAGCGTCGGCGACCGCAGAGACCTGTCCGTTTCGTCCCTTTTTCTGCTTCTTTTCTCGTTTCGTTGGCTCCCCTCCTTCCGTCGCGCAATCGGAATGCCAGCCAACCAGCTGCAACGAAAGTAAATGCGCCGGAGAAGACATTGAATTAGCGCGATATATCGTGCACGGTTATCTCTCCGCAGCCCTCTTGACCACGCGGACAAATTCTTTGATAGACTGTACCCACCGACTCGTGAATACAATTACGCCCCGGTGCGCTCCGCGTTCGACTGCGACGAAAACTTTATAGGCTGGGATTTTTGGCGTACCTATTCTCCTATACCTTGATTTTTAGTAACCATTCGCACTATGATTCGTTTCACGGTCACAGTGATTCGAATCTCTTTGTCGTTCATCATTTCTTCGAAAAGAAAAATGAAGTTTTTAGTTGTTGTATGTGCTCTTCGATGGTTCTGCATCGACAACGGCAAAGTTGAATTTTATTAGGTGTAGAAATTAATTCGGTGCATTGATATTAATGTATTTATAACTCCGGTTTCAATGCAAATAATCGCCCGCCATTTTGTAACGTTTTAGTAGCAACACTTACAGTTATGAAAATTTGAAATCTAGCCGAATCAAAAACTATTAGTAACCAAGATGGCGGCGTCTGACAAGACTCGCATACGGAACCGTATACTGTTTGTCTTTCAATTTAAAAAAAAATGCTTCCGAAGCCGCTGAAATGTTTTGTCCTGCTTTGATCTTGATGAATGAATTATATTCTGCTTGAATTTTCATTTATTCCGATCACTCCAGCATCATTTTCCAAATATTGGAAGTGGTGCGAAAAAGTATTGACGAATTTATTACACCAAAACCGCCATCTTTTTTCCGTCAAGGAATTCGACAGTTGCCTGAGAGATGGAACAAAGTCATCGGAAATAATGGAGAGTATTTCGAAAAATAACAGATGTATGATTATAAATAAATCCTAATATTTATAGAAAATGAATCATATACATATTTACATAATCATATGATTAACTTAATCTTCGGATTTAATTTTTCTAGTGATTATATATATATATTTTTTTTTATTATATATTATTATATTATATTTTAGATTATTATATATATATATATATATATATATATATATATATATATATATATATATATATATATGTTTCGCATTGTTCCTTTCTTTCATCTAAAGAGGAATTTTGCTAACAAACAATATTTTTCGTGTGTTACAGGTAAGAATGCAAATATCACTCGAGGTGTTCTATCCTTGAACAACGCTGACGTCTATGTAAGTAGCACTGTAATATAAATAGTTTCACTATGTAATGAGAAGATATAATTTGACAAATCATACAACAACCACTTTGTTCGAGTAAATTGAAGTAAATTGTTCTTTGACTCCAACTTCTGCGAGGTAAATTGTCCACGATGTATTTTCTTATTTTAGTTTAGAATGTCCTCGAAAAAAACTGAATTTGAAGATCCGTCGAGTGCGCGTGCTGTCGAGTAGAAATCGCCTGACGCGTCTGACCATGGTCATCTGATTCTACTTCTTCTACCGCCTGAGAACTGAACGAATACTCGAATCCGATTTTCTCGAAAATGAAGTCGTATTTCAACCAAATTTCATTATCGACTTGCATGTTCCGTAGAATCATCCCCTTTCTAGCTACACCAGCAGATCAGAAACAATGTGTATAATATACAGGGTGTCTTTTTTAAATGAGTAGAACAGGATATACCTCGGAAAGCGTTGTCATTATCAAAAAGGTGTTCGTACGAAAGTTGTTTGGTTTTTTAAAAGATGTGTTGGGTCAGCTTGTATAAATTATATACGTTCTAAAAATTTCATTGAAATTTGTTAATTGGTTTACGAATTATAAACTATCAAAAGTTGTAAAAATTGCAATTTTTCAAGATTTTCGGCCTTTTCACCACTTTTGATCGTTTATAACTCGTATATAAACCAATTAACAAATTTCATTAAATTTTCAGAACGTATATAATTTATACGAGTAGACGAAACACGTCTATTAAATTTTCGTTATTGGCCCAACTAAAAAAGTTGTTTTCTATTGTTTTTCACAATTCCGACCAAATGCATTTTTTCAACATATTTTTTCGACATCATTTACTAAACTAATTCATCTAGCCTTGCATAGAAATTGAAGTCGTTTGGTCTATTCATAAAAAAGTTATTCTGATTTAAAGTGTGTGTTATCAGTTTCGCTCCAAACTGATATCATGAGCCGGAAACATTGTCTTCAAAAACTTGGCCATAACTCTTTATCCATTAACGCTATCGTCATCAGCGATAATGTAGCTGACAGCTATACCTTCCCAACGGTACAATTTTTTGGTGTCATTTTTATCCCATGAAATTTTATAGCCAGAAAATAAAACGTGTCCCAACCTTTACTACAGTCCGTTACGTCGAAGAGTTCTTTCTGTAAGTAAATTAAACTGAATTTCAACAGAACCGGCGTGATAACTTGAGTTGTCTGAAAAGTATTGATTGGACGAGGCGAATTCGATCGTTATAAGCAACGAAGGCCTAAAGATCGGCAGTCTGCTTAAGCCAATCTCTGAGCAGTATCTCCCGAACAAAGTTACAACTTCATTAATCGCGCGCAGCCAACGGTAAGAAGATAGTTCTCAGGACAACTGAGAATCCGCTTCGGCACGAGGCAATCAGCCCGCGATCCGGCCAGACGGGACTTTCTCCCACGGTGGAGAGGAACGAAATGAAAATCTCCTACTCCCGGGGTCTTGTCAGTCGATCTCGATAGAGCGTAACGCGATCCGTCTGGTGGTCGATGTGATCGTCGGTTCGGTGCCGTCCGAATTCATCGGATCGGATCCGATCCGCGATCCATTGGAACTTGGATCGCGCGCACTTGCTCTCTCGCCGTTTGCCGCGCGCGGAAAGGCTGGAAATCACTCGGCGATGGCGATCGCCAGTAAATCTGAATTCTCGTTGGACGGTCGTTATTCAACGGCGCGCGGGGAGCAGGAAGGGCAATTATGGAAGCATGAATATTTATGGAAACTCGTGCACCGTGTAATCTTTATGAGACAACGGCCGCGGGACGTCGCCCGGTACCGTGATACCTCACGGTTTACTTTGTCGGTGCGCACTCGCCGAACTCAATTACCCCAGCTGGTAAAGAGAGGGAGAGAGAGAGATACGCGGGTGAAACTACGCGGTCGAAGAAGCGATCGATCCTTTGGTTAAGTGGCTACCTCCGCCGATATCTATTCGCTGACAATAGGACGTGCGATGTACACACCACCGAGAAAATACGGTCCAGCTGCGGGGAAGTGAGAGGAGACGCGTGGCTTTTTATTAAAATTTTATCTAGGCGCACGGTAGTGCAATCGCTCTGACGTAAACAAAAGAAACTGCACCGATCATCGTCTATAGCGGCGGGGGGCAAACGGGTCCGAGCGTCTTCGACACATTGAATATGGATTTTGTCTTGCAGATTAGAAGAGGATATTTTTTTCTTTGATACCTACTTGATAATTGATGAAATTTCAACAAAAATTGATCAAGTCCCAACAAAAACATCCTGTAAACAGGAGCCAAGTTTCTATGACCTTAAAAAGTTGTGAGATCAAACAAAATACGGCCAAGATCGTTATCTTAGAAATACCTCTTGCAATACTGAAAAAGCGTTTGTAAAAATTAGTTCAAAAGAACGCCATTTAATTTTTAAAGAGTTACATGGAGGGCTAAATTATTCAAACTTGGCCGCTACCTTAACCTTTTATGGCCATTGGTTTAAAATGTGACACGGCCAAGTTTAAATAAATTATAACTATAAATTATAGCCCTCCATGTATATAGCTCTGTAAAAATTAAATAGCGTTCTTTTAAACTACTTTTTACAAACGCTTTTTTTAGTATTGCAAGAGTATTAGTGTTAGTAGTATTAAAGTATTAGTATTGCATTTCTATCTCACAACTTTTTACGGCCAAAGGAACTTGGCTCCTGTTTACAGGATGTTTTTGTTGGGATGCAATTAACGTGGACCAGAAACTGCAGCTGAATTTTCAATTCATCTGAACAATAACGTTCCCTAAACGTAATAATGGAAACATTTTCGTGTAGTTACAACATTCCTATCCTAGCCCGATGTAAAGAATATTGAATTTCTAAAACATAAATCATTGTTACACTCTGTTCGCCTGAACGAGAATGTACCAGCAAGAAGGTCAACGTCCGACTCGTCACCATTGCGAAAAATCGGCGCGTGGGTAACGTAATATCACTTTTCCCTAGAAATAAAACGTTCCAAGTTATTGTTAACTGTATCACGGCTAGACATACCTCTCAATTACTTAGCAAAGCACGGTTGCGATGCCATTGTTGCGTTCGCTTATGCGCTAATTGGTGCAAATATTACGTGATTCGTTCTGCTAATTAGCGAACTGTTAGAAAGCCGATCATATACCCGCAGTTCCATTCGGTACACGTCATTCAGACTCGAGGAATATTGCGGTACAGGTTTTGCACTCGAAATTAACCACAGACCAAATTCATCCTTTTGCAAATGAAATTTGTGGCTGATTCGAGAATGAAATAACGCGATATCATTTTGTCGTGATTTTATTTAAGAACGTGCGAGTCCTAGTGACTTTTGCATTCGAAAGGCTTTATGGTTAGTTTAAGCAAGTACGAAGTCTATTTATCGATTAGACGTGAATGATAATTCCGAATTATCCCCCTCTCGTTTCAGAAACGTGTACCTCACACCTATCATCTCCGAGAACTCTGTCTGAACGCCTTCTATACACCGAACGCGCTATAAGTCAGACGGTGCATTGTTCCCATGGCAGTGCATCGCACGTTTGTCGGGGTATCGATACGGGATACGCTTCACAGCCAATTATTATTGCCATTTAGATAAGGAACGCAGTTAGTTAAGCCTGGAAACCTCTCAGGATCATCGTGCGGTGCTTGCACCTTTTCCGCGGCGACTATTCACCGATGCAAGGATACATTCGATAGGCACGTGCCCAGTTGACGCGCCTGTGATGCACACACTGTCCACACGAACATTAGCTTGACATATTTGCCAAACCCAAAAATGGTAATTCAACCTTCTCAACAATTTTCGTTCCTACCCGTGTTACAAACACGTACGAATTAAAATCTCCACAGTCAGGATGCATGCTTAACCTCTGTCTCAACCCTCTTTCTTTTCGTAATACAATTTCCGAAATTGTTTTCGAAACAATTAATTTAGATTAATAATTAATTTAGTCACTTCAATAACCTCTTCTTGAGGTGAAATTATTTTATTCGAACAATGTAATTGAAACAAAAATTATTCAAGTGAAATATTATTTTAAAGGTCAAATGAGAAAATTAATCTTGTATGTTCGTAAAATACAAATAATTCGGCATTTCAAATGATTATTTTATTCGAATTTTATTTCAAATGAAGTTATGCCCAATCTTTCTACTTGCTGAGATTAATGTTTGCAACAATGCTGCTTCTAAACAGGTCAAATAAAAATTCGAACGGATGAACACCTTTTTCGTAGCCCATCTGTACTAATTGTAGGTGATCATACCACCGTAGCTTTTGTATATGTTTTGCATTCCAAATTCACCCTTTTGCAAGTCGAATACAACTTTTTGCAAATCGAATTTACCCTTTTCCAAATCGAATTCACCCTTTTGCAAATCGAATTCACCCTCTTGCAAATCGAATACACCCTCTTCCAAATCGAATTCACCCTTTTCCAAATCGAATTCACCCTTTTCCAAATCGAATTCACCCTTTTCCAAATCGAATTCACCCTCTTGCAAATCGAATTCACCCTCTTGCAAATCCAATTCACCCTCTTGCAAATCGAATTCACCCTCTTGCAAATCGAATTCACCCTTTTGCAAATCGAATTCACCCTCTTGCAAATCGAATTCACCCTCTTGCAAATCGAATTCACCCTCTGGCAAATCGAATTCACCCTCTTGCAGATCGAATTCACCCTTTTGCAAATCGAATTCACCCTTTTGCAAATCAATTTTACAAATTAAAAGTATTAAAAATTAATTACAATTGAAAGCATCTCCCTTGAGGGTACAACGAAGAGCTATGTGACGTTAAACACACGTGAAGGGAAACATACGCTTCAATCAATACATATGTAATAAATTATTAATTACTATTATAATAAATAAGTAGGTAAATACCTAGATGCACATCTTTGCAATAAATAAAATTTTGAATTTCTTAACAATTGATTTACATTCAGTTTGATATTTTTTTGAGAAGAACTTATACTTGAAAATACTTTATTTGCGAAAAGGCGTACTTTCGACTTGCAAAAGGATGAATTTCGAGTGCAAAACCTGTAGTCGAAGAAAGTTGGGATTTCCGTGAAAACTTCCATGCGGAAAAAGTGTTGACCGATCGGGCCGGTTGCGTTTCCGGATAGTTTCTCGGCGATCGAGCACGAGGTTCCTTTTTCTCCTGTCTTTGTTTTTCACAGCCTGAAAAAAACCGCAGCCATTCGTAGCCGCTGACCGTAGCAACGGGTCGTATCGTTTGCGAGGATCTACGATACTAGATGCAAATGGGCTTCACGAGAGAAGTAACCAGGAGTCTTCGCCGCCGCGCGCCGCGCCGGGCCGCACCGCTTCGATTCTTAATAAGAATTCGCTTTCTGGTCTCGTTGATTACGGGATTAACCAAGAACCAACGGATGAAAGTTTAGTGGTTTCTCACAGTTCAGCGGCAGACCGTGATCCGAAAGCGCACGAAGCAATCTTGCGCACAACCTAATTCAATCTAATCGCCGACACCTCGCGGATTTCGCCATCGGAAACGTCGCCGCTTCGAAAGATGAGCATTCTGCCACCGTGAAGCGAATCCTTCGACGAATACATGTAATCAGCAGAGTCGTTACGCGATTTAGCGATTACGCAAGCTGTTCCAACGTTGTGATCCCGGTCTTTTCGATGTTCGAACGATGCTCGACCGTATAGATCGGTGGGCTCATTCCGTGGAAATCGACGGAACATCGTGTTGCCAGTCTAATGACAAGTTTCTGGAACGCGTCGATTGTGACTTAGGCTATGCTCGGAGTATTTCTTAATTTTATGTTACACGTGTAACTTCACGCCGTAAACCATGAACGGGTTAATATACGTGCTGAACGGAAAGCTTGATTTCGAAGAGGACAACAATTTTATATTGAGTGGGGATAAATCGCGACAGTTGATCCTTCAGGAACGACGTCTCTGCGCTATACTGTCCCTAAAGAGTGTTTCGAAATCAACTATTCAAGATGAGAAGATTACGCCAGATGCGATACAGTTTCAAGCATTTCTGTTCACTTTCCAGGATTTGAGATTCGCTACGGAAGATATCAAAAAGTCTCGATGTCGAAGAAATAGAATTTGGAACCTGTGGCACAAAGGAGTTGCCGAATTAATATACATAGGAAGACGTACTTTATTATGATTGCTGCTCAAGGACGGAAGCACCGATAGCTCATTGAATCGTCCGATACAATCGTCAAGTGACGTAAGCCACGGAAAATATCGCCTCGGTTCGTCTATTTCATTTTAATCCTCTTCGAGATGTCAGGGCACACGTGACGCTGTCCAGTATCGCGGGCCCGTATAAGGGAGCATGATGTATCGTCAATTTGAGAAGAACGAAATGAATACTTAAGCGATACACTGGATCACCCAGCCGGGCAGGCAAGCAGGCCTAGCAAGCGGGCAAACAGACAGGCAGGCTAACGCGCACCAAAGGGATGAAGTAGACGCGAAGATATCATCTTAACGATTCGTATCCATCATTCGATGCCAATTCTAGAATCCCGCTATCGCTGATTCCGTATCTGTTCGAAAAAAAAACCCGGTCAGAAAATAAGCCTGCGCCATAGTCAGAGACGGGACCACTTTCTTCGGCTGACTCGGTGGCCGGACTCGATTTGCTCGGGTTCATCAGCGCTCGCGAGCGTTTCAATCACGGGACAAACGGTGTCTGATCCGCCACAGAAGCTGACGCGCACACGCGTAAAATCAATCAAAAGTAACAGAACGAAGGCGACCAAAAGGGAGCGAGAAAACTATCCGCGCAGAGAGCCGTGAGTTGGCTGGGAACGTGTGCGCTATCGTGTAACATTCGAGCTGGCTCGCGCGTGTATCCCCTATCTCGATAATAGAATGATCTATCTACGACGAGCGGCAACAATAAGCTCGCGCGATATTATTCCAGCCCGCTGTATCGCAGACACGCGGGTACTTGATCTGGAAGCGAGCAGTCTGCCTAACCCAACAAATAACGATACGGTATTGCCCTCACGTAACCGTAGAGTGGCCAAGATCAGCGCCATTATGCGCCGCCAGCGAAAGAAGTTCCTCTTCGGGTTCCTCTTCGGGGAGATCTCTGCACCGTGTACCGTACACACTACTTGGACAACAACGGACAGCATACGGAACATAACTTCGATCCTCTTCTCTTCTCCTGGCCATTCTCTGACCCCTTCTTTTCTCTTCTCTTCCTGCCTCCGCTGTCTCACCGGATCCAGCACGTTTTCAATACTTAATGCATCGCGGATGAAGCCCCGTTCAATTACTCGCAACACGATACCACGGCTATTTATTGTGGTCTGCCGAAGCCCGGGTATCCCTTTCCTCCGTAGCTCTGTCCTCTTTCAGTCAACTATACCGAATGGTCCCTCTTTTTCCTCTTCCTCTTCTTCTTCTTCTTCGTCTTCTTCTTCTTGGACTTCTTCCTATGTCTACAACTTCCCTTGGCCTCCACTGTACTGTTCTTCTTTAGCGTCCCCATCTGGACAGAAACCATTCTGTCCATTGTGCTCGCGTTGCAAGTACCATCGACGAGCTAGGCTACGCTTCCGTGGCGTTTCTCAAGGCCGCTCGGTGCATTGCGCATTTTAGCCCTCGGGATCGTGGAGGTTCTCGGAATAATCAACGGTATCTAGATTCATTCGTTCTTTGCCTATCAGTTGAGCTTTGAGTAAAAGTTAACCCTTTGCACTCGGTTGTCCCCTCTGAGGCACCACTGAAAATTGCTGTACCATTATTCAAAATATTGTTTCCATTATTAAATGTATCGGTATTTAATCGATCACTAAACATTTAGGTATTGTATGAGGTATTATACCAATTTCATATCCATAAAATTTCAAAAATCATTGTTAATAGAAATGTTCTAGATTGGAAGAAATGTTTAACTTCCCAGATAAATAGCTCCGAGGGTTAACTCTCCAGTAGCAACCCTCGATTCTTCGTAATACATTGATTAATTTTATTAATTTTATTTATTATTTTATTTAATTTTAATGATTAATTTATTTTGCGGATCTTTATGCATTTATGGCATCAGAAAATGTTCACAAAATGCTGGTATATGAAATTAAATAGAATTTAGTACCATTTTTATTCATTTCAGATCTACAAAGAATGCTACCACTGAAAATAAGAGTTTATTTGATTCCACTTTCTTAAAATTTGTCTACAAAAATTGAAAATTGCATAAACATCCGCAGTCTACTAAAATCGCCAACCTCTATGGTTGAATTTCCGGATTACACTGGACCTCGCGTAATAAATTCTCGGATGCGCATTAGACTCTTCGTTCCTGAAGAATTAAGAGTTAAAATAAGAGAACTTTATATTTTCATCGACGGCGATGTCGAATGTTAAGTTGACCTAATACGGGAGTGTCCGAGATCTGCGAAATTCAAGTGTACTTTGAAATAACCGTTCCAATAAAAAATTTTGTAATTGTGTCCAACAGAGGCTGAATTAGTCCGTTTTGAATTTCCAAAGATTTTTAGGTAATGTTAGCGGTTCATGATCGGAATTAAATTCGATTTATGGACACGTTAGATTGTTGAATAGGCAGGTTTGTTAAATAATTGTGTGAACATCTGTGGACAAATAATACGAGTGCATGGGATTAAAATTGTTCACGGAAAGGAACTAAGTCATGGAACAGCTTGACAATTTGCTGAACGTTAGTGATACGCATCAAGAATAGCTCTCCCGAAGAAAAGGGCTTCGAATTGCTTCCTGGTTTCTCGATAACAGTCTCCACCCTGCCTCAGGACGATAATTCCGGATTAACAACAGCACGTCGGTATCGATTGTTTATCGTGTGAAAGCCGTTCGTGAACGATCGTCCATTACGTTCGCCATGTTGCACCAGCGTTTCACCGTTGCGGAGGGATGGTCTCGAACCTTTCTTAGTATCTGCCCTCGGTAATCTCTCCTCGCAATGAAGAAGGCACTCTCTCGATCCGGAAATTCACGTGATATCGACTATGAAGGCGATAGATTATAGGAAACTTATACAAAAACCATGCAGGTCGTGTCCTCTCCAAAACAACCTTTGTAAATCACAGGGACCGTCGAACATTCTCAAACATAAAACAGATCGCATTGTCTTGCACGATCTTTTGCTCGTTTGATCACCATTGATTAGTAGACTGCGGATCATTATTAACGTGACCATTTATTTTTTCCTCAAAACGGGACATCTATTAATTTTTAGGTAATAGTATGTGTATTCAAGAAAACGCATATTTCTCTTCATAGTTTCTATTTATTAATAAAAAAAAAAAACAGGAATGAACGCGCGTGAAAATAAATAATTTATGTGCTCTTATATCTTCTGAAGAACAAACTCTGCAGTGTGTGTACTATGTACAGTAAAGTCGGGTTTACTGTCCGCGATCGGGTACGCGATCACTGTCTAGTGCCTACCCACTCCACTGTCATGCTGTCCTTCTCTACGTTCTGCGTTCTTTTGAACTCCCGGCGCGGTAGATACAGTCATAAAAAAATGATATCGGTACGCGATCACTGTCCGTGCAGAACACAGGCTGTCGGGCAGTAAATGCGACTTTACTGTACTCGCAACCGAGGAGCGAGCGAACTAGCAGACTTCTGTCGACTTACAATGTGCGAGACTTATTGGCACGCCCTACCGCCGGATGATTTTTAGATTTTTCGCGTCCTTTTTTGAAATTGTTACCGTGAGTTGCTCTCTTCCTAAAAACGGGACATTTCGGCGTCCCGAAGATGTGCTTGGGGACAACGGGACAGACTACCTAAAAACGGGACGGTCCCGTTCACAACGGAACGTATGGTCACATTAATCATTATGCAAGCACGAAGAAATTACAGTAGAACTTCGATTATCCGTGCTAATTAGTGGACCATGATCGTTCGGATAATACAACAATTACATAGTTTCGGTGCTGAACTTAATCCCTATTGAAGTGTGCAGTAAATCCTGTAGCGTATGGGTTGGTTTAACGCAAACTGTGCGGAAAGTATTCAGACGATAAAGAGTTCGAAGTTCAGAGGCCCGAATAATCGAGGTTCTACTGTAATTGAGTGAAATATAAAACAGTAACATGAAATATATTGATCCTTCAGGAAGGACGTCCGGGTCGTATCGATGTTGCGCCGAAGGGAAAAAATAGCGTAGCTCAGCCGATCGTTCAGGGATATACAAAAATGATTAATTTTCCCAGTAACGAGGTTCGTTCCCCGGAGATTATCGCCCGCTAATGCGGGGTGCAGCTAGAAGAAAAACTGCGCCGATGAATAAGCGCGTGTTCCATTCGTTAAATAAATGATTTCGTTCCGCGTGATGGCTGAGGTGTCTTGTGGCGGCTGACGGTAACATCTATTCCGACGAGCGACCGCGACTTACGCCACTCTGTCTCGGCCGACATTGTAACGATCGCATCTGAATCCTCGGCTAACGTTACTTCTGCTTCGTGCCAGGGAGGTGGACGTTTCCACTCGATCGGCGCTGACTCTCCGCTGAACGATAGGGTACGTCCGACGTGATCCTTTCAAATTGGAAATGTTCCCTTACCGATTTTCTTCCTCGGGCTCCAGCAGCCTCCGGCAACTCTCTACAGGGTGGGACAGAATGTGTGGGACCCACTCTGCGAGCTGATTGTCTGAAATAGTCCTTATCGACTTTCGATTTTTTTCTGATCCTGCCCTCCTAAACTGTGGGACTTGGTGAGGAAGTGATGTCTGCAAAATTTCGAAGCAATTGCGTTGAAGTTTTAAAATTTTCTTGATTTTAGGACATTTCCGGACATAATTGAATGACTATCTGGAAGAAGAGCCTATGTTAGGGTTTCTAAATTTGATAGGAGCGCAATCAAACGTGAATTGCGGTAATAAACACCAGATGAAAATTACACAGGCCCTTCTTCCATTGGAAAAAGACTGAAAGACTTTTTTACAGTTTGTTTTATTAAATGTTAAAGAGCAAAATAAGTTCCTGATTGCGCTCGTATAACATTTAAAAAACCTGACATAGGCCCTTCTTTCAGATACCCGTTCAATTGTATTATATTTCGTTGTTTTTGAAATATAGACCCGAGAAAATTGTAAGTCGAAAAATAAGAATCACCCTATTTCACACTTGAAAACAATGAAACACGTTAATGGAACCTAAACCGTTCATGTAATATTAGATGAAAAAAGTTCGTTTCTCGTTTGTACATTTTTATGAAAAGACAGTTCTAATGTTAACTCTTTACAGGGGGGTGATTGTAACCCACACACATTTTAAGCAAAACGATACTTAAAAAATTTGAAACGTATCACAGATAGCATTCCTAGAAAAGTGTTTATTTCCGTTTTCGTCAGCCTGGGGTGCATTTGCATCCCACACACAGAGAGAAAGTTAAATTCTGCTTGGGTCAAGTACTTTCGACTTTTTGTCAAGATTCCGTTTTTCCAGCCTATGCTAAACACGCCGATGGAAGTATCACATGTTCAGTTACGGATTAATCGGGCGATGTGAAAATTACGAGCTTCTCAAGTATCCCCTCTGGGTAGTTGATTTAAGTCGGCGAAAATATAATCAGCTCGAACACGATCCAGCGTATGACGAAGCCCGCGAGGCTGGAATGGTTAGAACGCGGAAAAGAACGACGCACGAGGAAATCTGTGTTCCCTAATGAGTCAGTAAAAACGAATTACAGTTCCGTTTTACTATGAAACCAGGTATACCGCGTGCATCGTCTCGTTAGTACCGCAAAAGGTTGGCACTAGTCTTTCTAGTCTCCTCCCACTGCTTCCCTCGCTTTCATTAACCGCCAGGCATCAGAATAATGGCGTTTCCTCGCGCTCGTAAACATATGCGCGCAGTTAGTGAAGCGATTCGTACTAATCGCTTTTTTGCCGGACCAATTTGAACGATGCTCGAGTGAGTTACGGGAGTTCTGAAAGGTTACAGCCGCGTGAAATGCGTGCCCACGCAAAAACCTCGCGAATATCTGGATTTTATTGGCGACCCGTTAACTTAATATTTTATAGAGCGAGACGCATCAGCAATTCAGATATTTACCCAGCAGCACTCGCGTTGATTGGGGTGAAAATCAATCAACGCGAGAGATAATAAATTAAAGCAGATAAATAATATTTCAAGCAACATGTTATTTTATTTTATAATTGTTTCAGATCATTACGAAATTGTTCTTCGAAGTTATATATTTAGTGACTTGGTTATTCGAGTGATCTTTCTAGTTGAATTTTACTTTAAACATTATATCTTTTGGCAAATGTCGTATAAAAAATTCAATTCAGATGTGTGAATCAATATTATTTTTATTAGGTGTGCAAATAAGTTCTATCCCCTTTGTCTCCAAATTCATTCCAAATTCAAGATTTTATTACATTTTACGTACATAAAATGAAATAAAATCTTGTCCGGTGACTCCCAATCTTTCTGTCAATTCTGCTTGCGGCTGTATCGGATTTTCGTTGAGCAATTCCTCTAAATGACCGTCATCAAACTTCGTCGGTGCGCCTGAACGATCGTCGTCTTCCAAATAAAAATTTCCGACTTTAAATCTTTGGTATCACTTTTTGCATGTTCTGTAAGATACAGCTTTCTCACCCAGTGCCGCATAATTTCCGTAGATTTAATAGCTGAATTCCTAAGCTGGAATGGAAAGAGTAAGCAGTGACGCAAATGATGCTTCTCGCACGCCATATATTGCTTGAAATTGTTGCATAGAACTGGAAACTCTTGGACCGCTAATCACGACTCTTCTTGAAACAAAAAGAACGCTCTTTCCGATGGCATCAAAATCGAGACGTAATACGAATTCAGTCAGAAGTTATGATCGTAGAGAAAAAAAAAGAAGAAGGAACTTATTTGCACACCTAATACTCTGAAATAACAGTATGGAAAATAACGGTGCGAGATAAATGATTTCTTATTTTCATTTCGAATGAAATACGCCCAGTATTTAAAAATGTACGATTGTCATAAAATGCGTCGACGAAGTAGGAAATCAATTATAAACTCAGTGTCAATGCTTTCAAAAAAGAGTTCAGCGCACGCGATCATTTGACCACACGCGTATGGATACGTCTCGGATTCTTGCCACACGTATTCTCAAATTATGAAACGGGGTATACTACAGCGTGTAGCGGATACTGACGTAGGAGCGTATTCAACGATCCCCGTGTCGTAAATCTCGCCGGTCCCGATATCAATATTCCTTAGCCCGGGTAACCGATTGAAAAAAACATCGAATTACCGTTCGCTTTCCGTCCCGTTCGGTCGTAATTTCGAAATAATAGCCGGCTGTTTCGGCGGAAACCCGTTGCGATTTATGGCCCGGGAAAGATTATTGCGTCCCCGGGAACGTGTGCGAACTGACCCGGTCTTATCCCCGACAGCTTCAGTGTACGTATGTACGTATACATATAGATCGCGAGCGGCCCACGCGTATGGAAAGCGGAAGGCATCAATGAAAACACCGGGTTGCGATTCCCGGAACGATCAGGACCGATAGCTTTTAGCCCCGAAGACCTAAACAATGCCGGATATTCGTATCACTTGGTGGATAGTAGATAACCTCGGTGTCTCTGTTCCGCGGGCCGGTATACTCGGCTCCCCCTCTCGCTCTATCTTCCTTCTAGCACCTTCCTCTTGGCACAAGGAGTTGCCGACAAGGCGGTCGTCGATTGCAATTTGCCGATACGATTCTACCTGCCGCGCTGCACACCATGTTTCCTCCTCTCCTCTCTCTCTGCTCTATTATCCTCGTCCTCGTCCCGGCCGCGCGCACTCTCACTATTCCC
Organism: Lasioglossum oenotherae; assembly: GCA_028455765.1. Taxonomy (NCBI): domain Eukaryota; kingdom Metazoa; phylum Arthropoda; class Insecta; order Hymenoptera; family Halictidae; genus Lasioglossum; species Lasioglossum oenotherae. The sequence continues at coordinate 9,338,688 of CM052298.1, read as the reverse complement.
TTTCTCCCCGAGACTACCTGTATCTGCGTCTTCCTCTTTCCGCTCGGCCCCTGGCTCTCTCGGTTCTGCTCCGCTCCGGCTTGAAAATCCTTATATCAAGGCTAAGTTGGTTTGTATTAGGTGGCACCGGTAGATACATCTTCCCTTTGGTAACTACCCGCGCCTCGTATCCGAGCGGCGGCGGGTCTTCGGCACGCTCTGACTGGTCAATAGGGATTGGTAAGAGCCGGCTCGTAGACACTGACGACTCGTGTGCGATTGCTACCCGGTGCCGCTTCCGATTGAACGATGCGTTCGCCGTCTGCAACGATACTTTGCAGCCTTTACCGGCAGATCTGTTACATTGTCCGCGCCTCGAGACCAGCCGCAGTTAGGCTTGTCGACGCGTTTGTTAACACTTTATTACCCGGAAGCCCGTTACCTAGCTGGCTTCTGTAGCCGCGGTCGCCGGCTACAGACAAATTAATTCATCCAAAGAATCCGGAAAAATGTCCCACCACCACGCTAATTTTTGCTTGCTTGACCCGAGGGCGCACGGTGCCTCGTGTCAATTTGATACATTTTTTTCACGTAGTAGATGATGTTATTTTCTGCCATTTGCAAAACAGTTTATCTAAAGCATTGTGACTTTTATCCTTTTAATGAAATATACGTTCGGGTCCGATTTTCACGACAATATTTACGTTCACATTCATTGTGCAACCCTTTCTGTATCCAAGTAGACAATTTTTGAAGTGAACACTTCATTAGGCGCACCGCGTATACAATTGCTAGGCAGTGAATGAATCTGATCCGTCACGCTTCGAGGTGAAACGCTATTCGGGTAAACTCAGGGAGCCGGCGCATAGTGATCGATTCCTCAATTCTAGGCGGACAAAATTCAAATTGTTGTGTTCTCTTGTAGTAATAACGCTTTATTTCTCAGAAATCATGACAAGTCTATAAAAACTACATGAACTTAAACGAATTATATCATTTCTTTAAACTGGACAAATATAACAATTAATTGTAACGTTTGTGAAAATAACATAAATTACATATTTTATACTTTTTGTTTAAATACGTGAATAAACAATACGCAAAATGGAAAGAATTATAATCTTAACTCATATTTAAAAATTGGATAAAGTTCTACAAAAATATAATACAAAATTACAAAATTATAATAAGGAATGTGCATGACAAAGGTGCATATTCTAAATTATTATAAATTATAATTGTCATATGTAATTCTTGCAGTCTGAAGTGCATATTCTGTAAACTTTCTATCGTCAAATTCAATTTCTATGTTCAAGCGAGTTATTGAAGGAAAAACTTCTTTAGACACACCGCGTACACAATTTTTGCTGGATCGTGAATGAGTCTGATCCGTCACGCGCCGAGGTGAAACGCTATTCAGATGAACAGGCAGGTGTGTGTCGCGCTGTATTTGTAGTGTACTGCAAACATGAATAGGTGAAATACAAAACGATATTAATATTTAAACGGACAGTTAGTCTATTTTCGATTTGTTAAAATTGTTAAAAGAAGACGTCCACTTTTATTTCGTTTCCATTTCTTACAATAGACAATTTTTATTTTGCATGAAGAACCAGAATGTTGTAATAACTAATAATTGGTATATTGGGCAGGGTTGGGGAAAAGTAGATTTCTGTCATGTGATACAGAATTCAGCAAATAAACTTTTTTCTGAAATAGTAGTTGCATATGGAAATAGCATTTCAAATATGCAGGGTGTCCCACGTAGCTGTCGCCACGATTTTTTCACGCAAAGGATGATGTATTATGCCATTTGTAGAACAATCGATCTGAAACTGTGTGACTTTTATCTTTTTAATATGAAATAAACAGGATCAGTTCCACTTGACTGACAGTGACTTTCGCCACAATGTTTACTTGTCGACATTCCTTGTACAATCACTTCTGAATCCAGGTACACAATTTTTATTTTCCAAAGTAATCCGTAGTCTAGTTATTAGGCTTGAAGGATTTCATTAGTCTAGAAATTTATAAGCCCGACTTTATATACATCGTTCACACACACACACACACACACACACACACACACACACACACACACACATTCATAAGAAAAGTAACATAAGTCAAAGTAAGGAAATTTTACAGAAGAACATTTTGAAAACTACCTGAAATAATTTGTTGTTATTTGGATACTGGGTTAATTGTCATGTATGTTAATTAGAATGTACACCACATTTATATATTTATTATTATACTTTTTTTAGAAATATATTTTTAGTTGTGTCACTTTTTTCATAAATGAACGACATATAAAATGAATAATATTTAATTAGTAGACAGCGGATCTTTATGCAAAATAAACATTTTTTATGTGGATTACAGAGTGAGATAAAGATTTATTTGCTTTCTAAATATGTTTAATAGGTTAAAAATAATGTAGCCGTATCTTTAAATTTTTATAATATGTTTACTGTTTTAAATTACGCCTACTAATTGTTGCCATAAATGCATAAAAATAATCATTTGAATATAGTTTCTATCTAATATAGTGTCAAAGTGTTTAGGTATTGAAAAAGTACAATTATTTTAAACATTCTATGCTTGTTGGCTTGTTGTGTTCATCGTTGACTATCGTTTCCGGGACACAGCAAAAACCGTATTGGAAGAAAGAATGTGTTGTAACTGAACAGGTGCAGTACGAGTTGCGCTAGTTGCGTTTGTGTTGAAGTTGCGTTCATCTTGAGACATCCTGTAGACGCTCATTGTATCGATCGTGGATTAGGATGTAGCTTGTCATCGCGAAAACCATGCGGCGTGACGGTTCACAATGGGTCGCTTTTCTGGGCAGGCTCAACTCGATCGGAGCTCGTGGATTTTTATATTTCCGAGATGCTTAACGACGCACAGTGACGAAGGGAACTTGAATCATAACAATTGCGCCGCTTGTGGCTAGCGTTTGTTCCTGTATTGTATACATACGTTGTTATATAAATTCGTGAGAAGACAGTATACTATGAATATTCATCTTGCGGTCACCTGGGAGCTCGTGTTGTTGCATAGGAATAGATATGTGTATTTTTTAAATAATCGTGAATCTCTTGGCGTGACAAAACCTCGTATCAATTTCTTCTTTGAATTCTTTGAATCCTTATACAAAATAAAAATTGTATGCATTAATCACAAGACCTAGGAACCAAGCAGGTTCCTTTCTTTAGTTTTATTTCTCTCCTTAGTGGTTTTATCGAGTTGTAAGAAATTGATTGATACTCTCACGTTCTCGTATAAAATCCCTTTATTGTTTGAAGTTACACTACGTCCAGTTATGAAACACGGAATATACCCTGGGCTGCGATCAGCAGGATCTCGTCACGATCGGAATAATTAATATTCATCAGTATCGTGGCGAGAATGGCCACCAAGGCGTTCGTTCTTGCTGGAGGTTCCATCGGTTGTTCTTCTCCGGCACCCTCTCTCGCCTCGTAACTCTCGGGACATTGATAGTTTGTTGGCGAGTCCCGGTCCCCCAGTTTCTTGGATCGCGGAGCGGTCGCGAGAGCGCTCGGCGATTTCTCAAGGCGGTTCCGATCGCGTAGCTCCGATAGTCGCCGTCCATGGTTTCCAACCCCGGTGTCATTTCATCAATTATAAGCGCCGATGGAGATACAAGTACAAGCACGGCACAGGAACACGCTAGTCCGGCGTGCGAACGCGTGTACGTGCACCGTAGTAGAAGGGAACATGTACGGACAGGGATGGGCAGGGTGCCAACCCATCCGTAGGCGTTCCAGCCGATTCGCTCGAATAGTCTTGAAATGATCTCCGGCCGAGGAGTCGGACTTTCCCATGGTGTGCCGTGCCGTACCCCTATTGACAGCCGGGCAAGTGTATCACGCTGGATTTCTAAGTATTGTTGCTCCAAGGAAAGTAAACCGCGCCAGCACCGGGCCGGGTCGGACCGGGTCGGGCCGATCGACCGACCAACCACCCACCCATCCGCGTGGACCTTCGATTATTAATGGCAGCGGCGGTGGTCGCTGGTCCGTGCAGCACAGGCGCAGAAGTGTGCATCCGGTTTTCTACCGGTGCAGTGTTCTCACTCTCTTTTTCTCTGCCAGCCTCCTAGAAACCTCGTACCACGGCGTTATATCGCCACGTTCTCGAGCTCTGTAACGCTGGAGCCGGCGACCTTGTGCGGCACCCAACAACAAGAAGCGAGCGACCATCGATGATTGTAAGGATCGATCCCCGTTTTCTTACGATTAGCTTCTTCGTTCTTTTTTTTTTCTCCTCTTCGCTCGAGAGCGAAACCATTACCGCGCCGCAGCTGCGAAAATGGGCCAACCGTACGCATCAGATTCCCGCTGATTGTTCCACGAAGCGGATCATATTTGCTCGAATCTTCTCCGCAGATTATAGATGTCCGTCGAGTCCGACCGGAAATGGAAACTCGTATTATCTCGAAAGAATTTGCATATTGGGCCTCTTTGCGCGCGGTTCGTTATTATACCATCAGCTTTTACGCAGACACTTAACACGTTTCATCAGTTTTGTAGCTCGGCTTATTTACTACGTGTTTCGAAGTGAATGGAAATAGGGGTGGACGGGGACCCGAAAATTAGTGATACTCGGGTACCTGGAAATCTCGGAAATTTATATTGTTCGGTGACCCGACTGTTACAGATTTTCGGGTTCCCGACCCAACTTTGACTTTGACTTCGACTTCGGGACCCCTAGAAATAGTCAACATTTTATTGTTGTTGCATAGTACAGCTGTGTACAGCGTCGTTAACCTACCCTCTGTGCGCTGATATATTCTAATGTTCACCGTGTACAAGGGTGTAATTGTACTCTACATTCTTTAAGGAAAATGTAAAGAAAAACTTTTCCGCATAGGTATTTGTTAAACTTTATCGTATTTTAAAAGATAAGTATGCAGTACTTAAAAACTTTGAAAACCTAGAAAATCTTTCGAAATTTTCCATTCGTCAACTTCTTGTTTCCGGTTTTATCAGCCTGGGGTGCATTGGCACCCATACACAGAGAGAAGGTTAACCTGTTCGCTGTCACCGTCACAAATATGTGACATCCATAATCTGACAATTCGCTTAAAACAGTCAAATTAATTTTATTCACTTCGTTGTTTAAAGGTATAGTAGATTGCATAATTTTCAGAGAATCTGTGACTTTCTTCCGCTAAACTGTCTTAATGATTCAAGATTGGGTACGTTGCATAAAACTTTCGAACAGGGAAGTTGAGCAACGAAAGAAATGCTGGTAGCGAACGTGTTAAACAGCCATATTCGTCAAAACGATGTTGCCAATAAAAGTGGAAATCGAAACAAACAAACGGACACAAATCATCATCTCGAAGACAATCGTTCGAACCAGTCGAGATAAGAAGCGCCAGAAGAAGGCTCGTTAATATCGCGATCAAACATCAAGAGAAAATGGTTTGTTTCGCGCGAGGGGGGATTGAGCCGCATCCTCCGGTGTGCAAGATGCGCGCCGATATCCGAGAATCGAGGGTTCTTTGTGTGGTGTCTCGCGGCTTTTTCCCCGGGTTCTTTCACTTTTCTCTGTTGGCCGGCTCTCCGGCAGCACGATCATCCCGCAGGTCTGTTTAACCAGCGATTACGCAGTTACACGCGTGTGCAGGTGAGGCGCGGGTATAGAGGACAGAGCGCCGATACCCCATTACGCGTGGTTCGTTTATTTTGCGGCTTTGCACTTTACAGATCTTACTGTAATATTCCTTTGTACTTACAGCAGCGGCTGGATCCCCTCTCATTATACTTTTTATCGCGCCGGCATTATACGGTGTGCGTCCTATTTCTCGTCCGTTCTTCCCGCTCGTATCTTCTCAGCTCCCTGTTCATCTACCCGGGCCGCATCGCCGCGGTGTGTCCGCGTCACCGTGTCCGCGTCCTCTCTCTTCATCCGCCGCGACCCTTGCCTCGCCCCTTCTCTCGCTCCCTGCTCACTTTCAATTCCTTTAAACTCCCCGAGAAGTTAGCTCGGTTTTACGATACCACGCCGCAATGCCCGAGAGGCGGCTCTCTCTCCCCAGCACCGATTCCAAAAGAAACACCGAGACCGCCTCTGGGATCCGACGAAGAGTTAGTTTCAATCTGCGTACATTCCATTTAAGATGAACAGTTTTTTGCAAGGCCGAGGCGAGGCGAGGCGAGCCGCCGATTTACACGGCGTCCAACCACCAGAAACAGAAGCAAAACGGGGAAAATCGGCAAAACGAACGAAACCGCCCCGCCCCGCCAGCGGAAAAAGAGGGGGCGAGAGAAAAAATATTCGTCCCTGCGCCCGATGTCGCTGATCAGCTTCGTTAAAACACGCGCGTCTACCGTTTGCCCGGCTGGAGAGGGTGGGAACCAGGCTTAATTGGGAGAATTTACGCGGTGATTCGAGCCTCACATAGTTGCGTGTTATCGATGATGAGAATCTTGTAGATGTTAATGTCGATCTTACCGTATTAATACCCCGGGCATGCGCTACAAAGTTGCCCGCGAACATTAGACCACTTTTCCTCGTGGTTTTGCATAATTGCTAGGCAGAAACGAAAACGACGAGCAGCCGGGATTCAGTAATGGCTTTCGCGGAAGCCGATCGACCAACTTTTCCGAAACTAATGGCGCACTATTTCTGGCGACCGCCATCTATTGGTTTACCCGCGTTCCTCGTCGAACTTTATTTACCGTCGGAACTGACTCCGCCAAGTTTTGCTTCTCACGCGAAACTGCAAAGTCCTCCTCGTTCCTGTTTGCCAGGAAGTTTTCATGCACTTGTCGTTGGGCGTGTCACGTCTAGTTAATTGAAACCAGAAATTCATCCGGCAATCGAGAAAAATGGCTCGGTCCAGGTGTAAAATAGTAAATGTTGCCGTTACGTACACGTTTAAAGTAAATAATTGCGAATGAAACTTGATTCGTTTAGATATGGTGGAGAAAATTGTAAACCAGTTCGAAGTTAAAAATTTTTAATTTATGTATCCGAGAGGCTGTATATATGTACTACTTATTAACTCTTAGATTGTCGCCATCTTTCCACTAAAAACAATATTATTTCCGGCATGTTTATACATAAATCGGCTTATTATGTTCAGAGTTGGGCATTAATCGATTACAATTTTAATCATGATTGACTGATTAATGTGTACGATTAAGAAAAGAAATCATCGAAAAATCGACAATTGATTCAATCGGTTGATGAAGTTATTCGTCGATCGTTGAATTAAAAAAGCAATCATCGAAAAATCGACGATGGGATCAATCGATTGATGAAGTTATTCGTCAATCGTTGAATTAAAAAAGCAATCATCGAAAAATCGACGTTTGATTCAATCGATTGATGAAGTGAATCGTCAATCGTTGATTAAAAAAAGAAATCATCGAAAAAAAAGATAAAAGCACGTGAACAGAGTTTGTATTATTGTATATAGACCAAATGACAATACACCTAAATTCAGATTACATTTTTTTCAGTGTTCATAGTTTTCATTCCATATTTCATTTCGAAATTTCAGCAGTTGCGGTGTTTCGTTAAAAAGTGGTTGTGATGTTTCGTTAAAAACAACAGCATTTTGCAGTGCAAACTGGTTAATGTTACCGTTATTTGCACGTTTTAAGTAAATAGTTTAAAATGAAACTTGATTTTAGAATTTTAAGTTAATGTATCTGAAACTGTAGACTATTTATTAACCTTTAGCACTCGTGTGGTTACTCTGAGGCACCACTAAAAATTGCTGTAAAATTACTCAAAATATTGTTTACATTATTAACTTTCTCTCTATGTGTGGGATGCAAATGCGCTCCAAGCTGATAAAAACGAAAATAAGAAATTGACAAATGGAAAATATCATAAAATTTTCAAAGAATGCTATACGAGACATGTTTTAGATTTTAAAATTTTAAAATTTCACAAATGCGTACGCAGACAAATTTTTTGTTTGCATTTTGTTTCAGTTAACATTAATTTTTGCTTGTGTTAATGTTAGAATAGCAGTATACAGAGGAAAGGTTAAATATGTTGGTATCTAACCAATTACTAAACATTTTAGTATTGTGTGAGGTATTAAATCAATTTCGTATCCATAAAATGAAACAAATCATGATATTATACAATGCAATTATTCTAGATCGGAAGAAATGTTTCATTTTCGAGTTAAGCTAAATAAAGCGCTAAGAAGATATTGCCATAAAATTGTACATATCGCAAGAATGAGTTCGACGAGCGGAACGTCGAAGGGAACGGTATTAAATTTCATGTAACATGGTGTTTTACGATGCTTTTAAAGATCCGCAGTCTAGTTATGACATTCGGCGTTAATGGGTTCTTCTTTCCCGCCGAAAAACTTTCGTTAGACAAAGGAAGAGAAAATCCGCGAGGTTAAAAGGGGTGTCGGTTGACGTCGTAAATCGTCTCTCCCCTGAATTTATGCGTAATCTACGTTGACCTACGGCGGACGGTTTAATGTTGCAGAGTTATGCGTTGAGGATGAACAGGGCGAGTGCCGGCGCTCGCGCGCGCCTATTACGATACACACGCTCGAATCTGCATACAGGACGTTCACACCGATATCAGACAGCAATTTACTCGTAACTGAAAAACGAAAGGAGCCACGGGTATTTTATATGTAGAGTACGATGATCTAAAACCAAACATTTTCCGAGTGAGAAATAAATTACAAATGAAGACGGCAATCTTAATCCCCTTATCGGCAGGCCTGTAATTTTCTTCGTATTATACGAAAAGTCTCGTGTTTATTGAAAACTGACTTGAATCATGAAGTCCGGGGCTCGTTAGTCGCTCCCTCGATTTAAAGCGTCCGGTAAATCGTCGGAGTTTCGCTAAAGTACCCGTATTTCTGTCTTAATAAGGCTAACGCATAACCGGACTGCGGATTTATGCGTTTACGGCAGAAATAGAGGGTGTAATTTCAACACAATAAGAATATGACAAGAATTTAAGAGTATCAACACGTTTCTTACAATTTCTATGTTTTGCAATTAATGCAAACGATTTTTAACAACTTCTACAAGTCTAGTTTATCTTTCACATATTGCTAGTTTATCAAGAACTTGTCACACCTGAGACGATCAAGAAGACGATAGGTCACTCGATGAATGACCAATTAAACCTACGACACTCGTTCAACACGTCCTGAATAGAGCTGCAAGAGGCAATACGTTCATAGAAGACGGCGGGGAAAAAATCGAACGGGGAGAGAGGGTTGTCCGAAAAAATTGATTAGAATAGTCTAACGAGAAACGCGTTGACCAGCATCGCTTTGGACAGAGCTTGTATAAGCTGGAGGGTGGGAGACCGAGCAGCGTGTGTCCTGTCGTCGCGTCGGTGCGTGGAAGAGAGCTAAGAGAGGAGCTCGCACGCGTGTGCACGCGCCGATGGCGAAGCGGATGGCGGATTGCGGTTAGGAGCATAACCGACCTAGCCCAATCTCGACGGCCCACGCGAGTCCCTGCGAGGGAGTAGCCGCGTATAACGCGTTCCCCGATGAAGCCGGAGCAAGCAGAAGAGGCCGACATGCAGACGAGGGAAAAGAAGAATGAACCGGCGGCGGAGGGTGGTAGGGGAAGGGGGGGGGGCAAAAAAAAGGAGTCAAAGAGGAAGGCCGGGGTACCGGTGTGTGCTGTAAGAGTTAACAGGGCCGTGCGTGGGTCACAATGCCTTCGGGGTACAAAATCTCCTTTCTTCGTCTTCTTCTTCTTCTTCTTTGCGGTCGCGTCTTCTTCTTCTTCTTCTTCTTCTTTCTCCCTTTTCTTTCTTTTCCTTCTCTTCGTCGCCGTCGCCGTCATCGTCCCCGTCCTCATCCTCATCCTCATCCTCAACCTCATCCTCGTCCCCGGCCTCATCCTCTCGGGCTCATCCTGGTCGTCCTCGTCGTCGTCGGGTACGTGCCACGACTCGTTATGGAAAGCATACGGGATATTGTTGCTCGTATATATGGAGAGTACGAGGGAAGCGCGCTGTGCTTGTACTATGCAGATGATTCCGCGATATGGGCTATTCATTGTGAGTCATTTAAGAGTTTATGCGGTGGGTACGGACCACGGTCGCGTACCGCGCGATATGTTATTATATTGCGTATCGAAAGGTCCGCTGCACTGCACTGCACTGGTAACGCATGCACCGCGAGCCTCTCCTTCACCGATCGTAGCTCGCGGTCCTTCGCGCCATCCACGCCATCCGCGACGGGAACACCGAGGCGACTCCTTCGAGATGGAATATACAACGAGTGCAGGTGGATGCGCCCTAACCCCCGTGTCTTTCAGACTTCTCCGAGAAACCCACCCAAGGAACCACTGTTCTGAGTTATGATTTTAGACGGGCTACGCTCGCTATGAATTAAGGGCAACGATCCTCTAGCCACCTAACGTTTACGACCGACCAAGAAAAATTTATTTGCACGCGAGCGATCTGTCAGATTGATCAATTTAATTTATATAGGCTTTGCACTCCAAATTCACACTTTTTCAAATAAATTTCACCCTTTTGCAAATTTAAAATTAAGTACGGTTGGAAGCGTCTCCCTTGAGTTCAGAAGAAGTCGCCATGGACAGGGTTGGCTGTGATTGGTAATTACTAGACTGCGGATTTTTGTGCATTTATGAAGAAATTGGCTGGGTGAAATATAAAATAGCGAATAATTGGAAAAATCTAAGAATATTGTTAGGATGTTTTCAATGTAAAAGATTTATTAAAGGATGAAGTGAATTTTTATTTAACTCCTGCTGTGGCCACAATTCTTGTAAAATATTTTTATTTTTCATGAACATCCACAGTCTAGTAATTACTTTTAAATAAGTATGTAATGTATAATACATCTTTGCAATGAATAAAATTTTGAATTTCTTAACCATTAGTTTACATTTGATTTGATTTTTTTAACAGAAGCTTACTTAAACATACTTCATTTACAAAATGGTGAATTTGGAGTGCAAAACCTATTTAGTTCTCTCTAAATGATCCTGGTGTACTTCAATAAATTCCTCTTTTACTAGGAGTAGTTGAACACGCTATAGCACAACAACAAGTTACAACACGTTACAACACGTTACGACACGTTACGACACGTTACGACACGTTACGACACGTTACGACACGTTACAACACGTTACAAAACGTTACAAAACGTTACAAATAACATAGCCAAAGAACAACATTACGTAAGAAAATCTCTGAGTTTTCCGAAGAAATCGATACTTTTGACCCGTACACCCCGAAGGGTCCCGATTAACACCCACAAAGGGGGATCGAAACGAATGTAGATATTGCAGTGCGCACGCGCCGAACGCAAAGCACGGAACAACGTAAAATCTCGCGGCCATTACAAAACACTTGTCATCGAAGCACCACGATCAAGGTAACCGGAACGACGAGAATTACGTAATTCCATGGAGAATCGGACAGAATTTAACGAGGATGAAGGAGAAGAGGCCGGACCAACGAGGCATATCCCAAGCCGTATTTTCCCCGGCGGGAATCATGCTCCTCCACCGGGACTAACATTTTCTTAGAGGAACACGGATAGAACACGCTAGATAGTCCGCAGCCGTACCGGCTCTTTTGTAGAGTATCGATGAATAAACAGGCAGAGTTGCGATAAAACGCCCGGAGCCCTCGGTGTTCCCGGCGCGTTATGCATGCGAAAGACCAAGGGTAAATGACGGAGGTGGCAGCGTTGATGATGGTGCTGATGCAAAACATGATAATAATAATGACGACGTAGACGTCGTCGAGAATGAAACGGACACGCGTCTGCCCGCGTCCCGCGTTTTCTTCGAGTTTTATGCGGCCGAGTCCCGACGCGCTTGCTTGCGATCTCGGCTAGCGGAATGAACACGCGATCCTCGGCCCCCGGTGCCCTCCCTGGCCCTCCTTCTCTCACTCTCTCAGCTCTGGTCGCGGGAACCATCATTATCTCTATCTAATTCCCCTGGCCGCGACTTTGGGCAAAGGAATAATTGGAAGGGAAGAAAGGAGCCGCCAAGACCCCTCCAGCTACCAATACTCGAACAACTCGCACCGTTCACGCGACTCTCGCTCCCCTTTTGGATTATAGTCTGTCAAACGAGAAAGATATCTCCGCTGAAATTAATCTGCGCCCAGCCGAAAGCTGCTCGCTCCTCAAAGGAACGGTTAAAAACAGATTACGCGTTTACTTTTAGAGCTTTCGTGACCGCCGATTTAAGGGTGGCCGCCCGCCGCCCTAGGTTATCTTCTCCGATTAGCACATCTTAGAGTGGGGTTGAAAGTCCGGCGAGTAAAAAGACCCGACTTGTGTGGGGGTTATTTATTAATTCACAATATTTATTTAACCCTTGTCCATCCCTCTTTTCACGAGCTGAGTTTGTCCCTCGGTGTTAAATTGACACAGTAGTAAAATATCGATGAAATAACAAGGTAAACAGTTATTCTTCGATGTTTTTTACTCAAATTGATGAGTTAACATTCACATCGTAAATATTCTGGTTATGTGTTCTCGCTTAAAAAACATAAAAGTCACGAAGTTTCGGGCTTTATCTACAAATAATAGAACAGTATAATTTATTTCGAGAAAACAGTGTTAAATGGACACGAGAGACGGATGCGGGTTAACTCCTTGCATAATATCGAGTCAGACTCGTGATGAAGATTTCGAACAAAATTGAACGAATACATATTGGATTAATTTCTATTAAACTAAAATAAAATGTTATTTGGTCGATGTGTAGTCATTGGAGAGTATACAATAGTATACATAATACATATAGACATACAATATAAATTTTCTTTTTCTTGTAGGAATAATCTCCCAACTAATATTTAAAAGTGACTAATAGTTTTCTTGAATGTTAATCATAGCAAAATAGTCATTGGTCAAAACGTTTTGATTAGTTAGACGAAGAAAAGACTACTAGTCATTTTTAAATATTAGTTGATTATTGCCCTACTCTGCCTCTGTAATCATAAAATAAATCGTGATGCAAGGGGTTGGAGAAAGTCCCTGGCAAAACACGTGCATTGCAGTGGTTCTTGTGTTTGTTTAATGCAACTGTTGCATTCAACAACAATCGTTGTACGTAAAATATTTGTGATCGTAGTCGAGCTCTCCTTGTCGTAATTAGGTTAGTAGAAATTTGCTGAATACTGACATGGTTTCTCATGCGTTTGCAGGAGGAATACAGCCAACGCAGACGCCTATCCACTCCCAGCGGCAGTCCGAGTCCACCCAGACCGACGAGGCTGTCAAGATCCACAGGTACACTGACCAGAGATGACGACACATTTTGCGAGTCGACACACACCCTCACCAGGGAAAACCAGGGGCAGGAAGCTGAGAGAAAGGGCTGGTTCAAATCCTTGTCCAGGAAGAACAAATCGAATATGAAAGTGAGTTTCAATTTTCACGCCGCACCATCTGTTATCCCTTAACCTTCACTCTGGGTATGGGGGTGTGAGCGTGAATGGAAAATTTCGAAGTCTACTTAGGAATGCTATCTGCGACTTCTACATATATGTACAGTGACTCGAAAAAATATTCGGACGCTCTAAAAAAGACGATAACCTTTTTAATATTGTACTATACGATATGAACTTTTTTGGGAAGCTAGAGCAATTAGTTTACTACAGGGTGAGAAAAAACTTTTTTTAAAAATAACAACTGATCGGATTTGTAGAAAAAATACTAAAAGTTGCATTTTACAACTTCTTTATGTGGACGCCAATATTGAAAATTTAAAAAGTACGTTTTGTAGATCTGTGTCATTAAAATATGCACTGTGAAAGTTTAATCAAAATCGGATGATGCAGGAAAAAACGACAGCCAGTGAAGGATGTAAGGATGTAAGGATGTAAGGATATAAGGATGTAAGGATGTAAGGATGTAAGATGTAAGAAGGATGTAAGGATGTAAGGATGTAGGATGTAAGGAGGTAAGGATGTAAAGATGTAAGGATGTAAGGATGTAAGGATGTAAGGATGTATGGATGTATGGATGTATGGATGTAAGGATGTATGGATGTAAGGATGTAAGATGTAAGAAGGATGTAAGGATGTAAGGATGTAAGGATGTAGGATGTATGGATGTAAGGATGTAAGATGTAAGATGTAAGAAGGATGTAAGGATGTAAGGATGTAAGGATGTAAGGATGTAAAGATGTAAGGATATATGGATGTATGGATGTATGGATGTATGGATGTAAGGATGTATGGATGTAAGGATGTAAGATGTAAGATGTAAGAAGGATGTAGGATGTAAGGATGTAAGGATGTAAAGATGTAAGGAGGTAAGGATGTAAGGATGTAAGGATGTAAGGATGTAAGGATGTAAGGATGTAAGGATGTAAGGATGTAAGGATGTAAGGATGTAAGGATGTAAGGATGTAAGGATGTAAGGATGTAAGGATGTAAGGATGTAATGATGTAATGATGTAAGGATGTAAGGATGTAAGGATGTAAGGATGTAAGGATGTAAGGATGTAAGGACGTATGGATGTATGGATGTATGGATGTATGGATGTATGGATGTAAGGATGTAAGATGTAAGATGTAAGAAGGATGTAAGGATGTATAGGATGTGAGGATGGAAGGATGTAAGTTTACCACCTTGAAACGTTTGTAATTCATTGCAACGTCGACCGATTTTGACGAAATTTTCAGAATATGTTTAATTGACAAAGATACAAATTGACACCCGCCCGGAGGGCCGTAGACACGCCGCGAGCAGCTAGTATATCATAAAAAATTTTGAAATTATTAAACTTCTTATTTTTGGTCATACAGAACTTTTTTATATTATATTAAATTTTGTAATCTCTCCATACCTCATGAGAATGAATAAAATTTCACAAATTTTTTTTCTTTACATTTCGCACTGAGAACATGCAGGGGTGTGACCACCCCCAGTGCAGGGTTTACATTAGAATATATGTAGGTACCCAGAGTAAAGGTCAAGTATCACATCAGGACCTTTCTAAAATTCTGTAAAAATTTTGCTTGAGACCTGTAAGTACATAATTTAAAACTAAGTAATTCGAGACCCTGAGTATAGATCGAGACTTACATCCGTGGACCTCGTGGAAGCGTTTATTATGTACGATATAGTCGTCTAGTTTGAAATTGTAAAAGCATACGTGATGGAATTTTGAATAGTGACATACGACATAAATTATTCTTGTTCGTGACATCATTCATCCGAAACGGTTCTATAAAGTAATCAAATTCAACGAACGTACCCGCGGAGACTCGCTCCAAAATTGGTAACGAGTGGGCGATGTTTTTATAGAGAATGGACTCTGTATATTTAAAGTTTGTTGCATGCATAATGCCACGGTAAACGCCTACGTAGTGACGTGACACGTTAGCACGAAAAATTAAAGATTCTTTCGCCAGAAATGGCTGCTCCTGGCAGCGTCGAACGCAGTCTTTTCGGATGAGAAACAACATCGAACAAGAACCTGAGGAAATAACACATTTTTACCTTTAAAAACTCTTTAAGGGGGTAGAGTCGTTTCCAGGATTGCAATGCATGCGATGGGGTGTTTCAGTAGTCAAAAGCTCTAGATAAAAGATCGATCCAGGCCGTAGTCGCCCTTCAAAAGTCCTATTTTTACGTTTACGAGGCGCAATTTGTATGATGCCGCCAAATAATGCAAATTACGCCTCGTAAACGTAAAAATAGGATTTTTGAGGGCGATTGCGGCCTAGATTGATCTTTTAGCTAGCGCTTTTGACTACTGAAAAACTCCATCTTTGCATTGCAATCCGGGAAACGAGTCTACCCGGTTAATCAACCTCCATATTCACCTGACGTATCCCCACGTCACTTACACGGTAAAGATCAGAAATGTCATGATCAATGACGTTGAAACAGTAAGACGAGAAACGACGAAGCATCGAGTAATGAAAACGCTGCTAGAACAAGAGTATACATTCAGAAGAGGACTACTTTGAAGGGGACTGCCATCGACTTGGAAGAAAATGGAAGCACCGAATTCGAGTGATGTGGTTCCCCGAACTTTATGAACTATGTACGCGTAGGGGATTCGATAATCGGTTGAATAGCGTTCGTTGTTGGAGTCGAGCGAGCATCATGACGCGGCTCCTCTCGAAACTGGAATAAACTCCGAAGCGGAGGATTTTTGTGAATCGCATCCGATAACGAGCGGAACGGTGGATCGTGGTTCCGGTTATCGGGTTCGCGGCGAGTCGAGTGAGCCCGGTGCATTCATCAGTCAGAGCGCAGGTCGCTACGGAGCGGAGCCATTAGGCTAGTACAACCTCCAATTACCAGTTTGATTAAATGCTTAACTAACTCCGCGCTCTGTGGTTTAATTTAATCGCGAGATTAAGTGCCGATCAGGGGGCTGCCTAGCTTAACCATCGGTCCGCGGAATAATCTCTGTCAGGGACCGATTCCGATCCTAGCCGCTTCGATAGGCCGTTCGGGATGATTGCGTGCGCGTGAATCTCGCTGTGGACGATGATCTATCGGATGAGCCGATGCTCCGAGAAAGAAGAGAAGAAGAAGATGGAGGAGAACGGGCAAGGGAGAAGAAGAAGAAGGAGGAGGAGGAAGATGATCATGACTCATGAAGGCGCCACGGATAGAAACGAGCCGGGAAGCCGCGATTTTTCTCCTTTCTGCGCGAAGAATACACCTTTGTGCTCGGCTTTATTGTATTTCGTGTACCCGGTCTTTCTATCCACGAGGAAACCGCTCGTTTTTCCTCGCCTTTCTCTTGTCCACCCGCGATCAGGCCGACGATACACGTTTCCACCTTGTTACCATCGCGTTCCCGTTTCCACGTTGCCCGGAATTTTTCCGGGAAACCCGTCACCGTTACCGCCACGCTAATCTGCGATTTCGTTGTTACAGGCGGTGGATAAGAAGCCCAGGATACCAGAGAGCGAGATCTTGACGACCGGCACAGAGGACGAGGAGGCCTCCTCCGCGCCCGAACGGGTCTCCGTGCAGAAAAACTTGCGTTTCTTCGGCGACACCGATCAGGAGTCCGTTTCGTCTAATAGAGATCGCAGGTGAGCGGAAGAACGGTCTTCCTTACGGTGTCTGTGCCAGATTCGGTCCATGTTGCCAGAAGATTCGACCAACAACTTAATAATTCCCAGAAAACTTTTTAACAACTTGTGAAAAGGATGATAGTGCAGCTTCGATCGAATATTTATCATTAGGTTTAGTATTTATTAGTCGGTGTACACTTAATTACTGTTCCAGAAGCAAACGAGCCGACGACCACGCTTGTTCAGGGCGTGACGTAACGACCTCCAGCCGTCATAGTTTGGGAATTCTGTCACCGCCCCGGAAACCACCAAGACTCGCCGAGAGTGCGCTGTCTTCGGGTGAGAGTACAACAGGGGATAGCAGTCAACAGAGTCAAAACTCCCAGAGATCGCAAAGATCTGTCGTGTATCTTCATGCTGCTACAGGTCGGTCTTTCAAAATCTTCTTATTAACACTAGAACTACCAGACCAGTCAAAATGACTGGTTTTACAATTTCATTTTAAAATTTCCACTTCATGTTACATTTTTTTCGCGTGGTCATTTTGTAAGCCATAGCCATTGGAATAGGACCTAATTCTTTTTTATACAACAATATTTGACTAGCCCTAAAAATTACAAAACGATTGAAAATCTCTGAATTGTTGCAAAAAGTGAACAATATACAAATGGGATGCTCTGATATCGAGGATGGAGAATTCTATGAGCATGAAGAAAGTAAATCAGAAGAAAATGAAATTGAATTTAATTGAACTTTACAACGATAATAGTAATAAATAGGATAAATGTTACGTTTAGGGGAGGCTAAATAGTAATAATGAGATTATAAAGACAAAGAAAATGTTCAGGAGTCCAGGGAAAGTAAATTAAAAAATATTTTGAATTCACGTAGAAGAAGATGTGTTTTGTGTGCCTTCAAGTTCTGAAGACGAAAATGAAAATATACAAGATCTAGTTGGGGAAAATAAAAGGAGGGTCTAAAGCTGGAAGAATACCACTACATAATATTTTCAGACATGTTCTGCCGTATAGTCCTCTTGTAAGATAGTAATTAATCAATAAATATAAAAATATTCTATTATTACATATTTTATAAAGACCAGTCATTTTGACTGGCTTTGGTAGAACTAGCTTCGTCTTAACCTCGGCAGTTCTAGTGTTAAATACCACTCTATTTGTGCGAAATAGTTGCGGAGGAAAAACGTTATTGGAAAAGCAATTTTTAGCAAAACTTTGTATATTTCCAGTGGGCGAAATACCTGGCCCCAATGAGAGACGCAGAGCGGCGAGCAGGGAGGAATTAAATCGACCTCTACAATCTCACACGAGAACGGTATCGAGGAGCGTCAGCGTTCTCGCGCCCTGGAAGCCGAGACACTACAGAGAACCTTTTGAAATCAATTACGACCAACAACTGCATCCAAAGTCAATGGCGACCATGAGACGCAGACAAAGAAGTCGCGAGACACTGAGTCGTCGTGGAAAAGACGCTCGACGAAGCAAGGACAATCTCTCGAAAACCGGTAAACCTTTTACTGATCGTGAACGTTCTCACATTTTTCGTTCCCTATGACTTTCAGAAAATCGACTTTCTGAAGTTCGAAAGATGAGACTGGCTCTCTTAACCCTTTCACTACAAATGGACGAGATATCTCGTTTCCACGATATCGAAAAAACGACGTTGTGGACAAGATATGTATCTCGTGTATCTTTATTATGGATATGGAGTGTCTTATTTGAAAATGTGTCACAAGTAATCGATTTTTAAGACATTTTTAAGACTAGAATTTGTAGTTTGCAAAAAAAAATATGGCCGAGGAAGGAAACCAGATATTTCTGTAAAAATTGTTCTGTTACATTATGCATTTCACCATGCTTTCAAGCATTTCAAACAAAATAAACAATAAAAACTTTCATTGTGTCAAATATGGAGCAACGATGACAGGTTTTCAAAATCAATTACTTGTGTCCAACTTACAAAGAAAACACTTCATATCAGATACATCGTTGTGCAAAATAAAAACTTTCCATCTGAATCGCAAGAAACAGGGGTGAAATAAAAATTGAATTTCTTTCTTAATATTATATATTTAACAGATTAAAAGTAATATAATGACACCTTTAATTTCTTCTAATGTTCTTGCTGCTTTAAATTACACCTACTCATTTTTATCATAAATGCATATACTCTGCAGTCTAGTAATAAAGATAAACGATATATCTCGTCCATAGAATTGTACGTACGACAGCATGGTGACGAGATATCTCGTCCACAAGTGTTGTGGACATTCCTTCGACATCGTGGAAGCGACATATCTCGTCCGCGGTAGTGAAAGGGTTAATAAATGTAAACGTTCTATTTGTATGTACCAGCAAATCGATATGTGCTAAATCTGACAGCGAACGTTCCGTTCTAGGTACAATCAATCGCAGTACATTGAAATCGAAAGACAAGCAGAAGGTGGATAGAACCGTTTCCACGGAATCGTTGGCCACCAAGTCACGCAGCGTCAACTCGAAACCAGAACTAAGCAGGTCCACGTCTGTTCCACGCGATCCGAACAAGAGCGCGGGATGGTTCAAGCTGAAGAGCAAGAAGTCCCGAGCTTGAAGGAGAGGCCATTGATCAATGCTAGTCTTGAGTTTCATAAGTAATTCGTTAATTATAAGGGTCTAATAATAAACGTGTCGTCGTACCACCGCCATTTGCGGTGAATAACTGTACGGAGCTAATATTACCATTTTTGTTCTGTATTCCAATGTGCAATGCAAGCATCGAGGTACGAAAGAATTAATGATACTCTTATTAACCGAAGTTAAAAATTATTCGACAATCTTCCTGCGCGATTGTAACCGGGAGCAATGTAACGTTTAATTGCGTTCGCGAACCACTGGACTTATTGTATTCCCAAACAAATTATGGCCACATACACATTCGTAACGAAATGTAAAATGTACTGTATGTAAGCATGTTCTGTTTCTCTCTGATTAAAATTTAATAAAACACATAGGATATCAATTTTATTTATAAAGAGATGCCCACAAAGAAATAATATGATTGGATGTCGTTCAAATTGAAGGAAATATAAATTTCTATACGAATCTTATCCTTGATGGATAGGATCTTCCTTCGATAATGGAGCCTTCTCTCTGCCAAATTTAACAAATTAAATTTGTTGGGTGAGATGAGAACGCAATCAGAATAATATACTACGCTGATCTTTCATAACAAACATGTTTATCCATCGCTTAATAAGTTTTGTCACGTCGCTTTATTAAATATCCGAAAAGATGTTCAGACGGAGAATAGCAACGTGACAGTTTGTAACTGCATTTCAGCAATAAAAACAAAAAGAAACATTCCATGCATTTGTTCGTGTATTTAAAAGAACGCGAAGCATGTGGTTTACAAAAAAAAGAAAGAGAACAGAAGAAATTACTTTATTTCACCGTGAATCAGAGTGCCATTTCCGTTTCTATTAAGTGTACAAACATTGTTCCAAGATAAATCAAAATTTCTAAACGTGCAAGGTATTTTAATCTACGAATGTAACAAGGTAATATCGCATTAATATTAAGCTATAGTGTAATAGCGCGAAAATAAAATATTTTTCAAATTGTGTTCGCAATGATCATGTTGCGCAAGTGAATAACTAGTAATTATGTATTATTTTTAAATGTTTTATTGTGCATAGGTCGACCTGATCTTACTTACATATACTAATTGTAAATATTTGTAATAATAATCCTTATTTCTAACTATCTTCACTTTGCTTTATTATGTGTCTCCACTTAATCTTTCTCTTCAGTTATCAATAATTACAAACCGCAGTCTTTGTTACGGAGAAATAGTTGTTTTACGAAAATAAGGTATATACTAGCAACTGTGAATGATCCCTCGGAAAACTGTACGAAATTTTAATAACTGTTATACTGTAATATATACCACCATCTTTATGGAACTTTCTGCAACGTGTATTGTCGATTGGACTGTCAACAACTTTCACTTCCTCTATTTGGTGCTACTTGCGTTATATGTATATATGTGAACTATTATGGTTTGCATGTAAATATAATGGATATATAGACCATTTATATTGATTCATCAATAAGTTTGTATTAACTATTAACATAGTTATTATTTCATCATATATGTAAGAAAAAGTGTTAGAATGCCTAAAGATGGAAGTGTCAGAATAAACTATATATTTTGTAACGCAATAATTAATTTGAAATAAACAAACATCTAAGCACAGTGTACCATACGTTAGTCTGTGCTGTGAACATTACACAGAATATTTTCAGTACTAATAAAACATCGTAGCATCAGATTTATATTCCATTTATTTCATAACAGCATGCAACCAATCTTTATATTTAACATTTACCTTTAAATGTGTTTTTCTCTCTCAGTCTTAAAACTGGACACTCGCATAGTTTCCATCTAACAAGTCGAATTTGTAGGTAATAGATATTTTCCTTCCCCTCAAGTAAACCTATTACAGCAAAGTCGCGATCTAGCTCGCTGAGTGATCTCCACAATCACTGTCCCTTCGCCTACCCCTTCCACTGGGGGCATCCCCGCGAGGGGCCCAGAAGCTCGAGCTGTGTTTATATGCTTTCCTTTTCTAGGCTCGGCACATTTGTAGTTTCGGCGCGTTCGGCGAAATCGACGCAGTCGTAAAAGAATAGTTTCCCTACACGATCTCTGTAACGATCTCTGGGCGATGGGAGCTAGATCGAGTCTTTACTATACCTCTGGATCTAATGTATTGATCATTTGTCTGCTACGTTTATTGGAAGAAAATATATTTCCCTCATTTTCAAAGAACAAAATCAATACATAAATTGAAACCATAATTTCGAGATTGGACTAGGCCCAAACAGATATTCAAATAGAATCATATATTTTTCATCACATTATATAATCATTGAGTCAATAAGCACACATATTTATAACATATTATTTGGTATAATTTCAGCTCGAGTTTAATAAACATAAAACTAAATTAATTTCTATGTATTAATTATTCTATTCATCACACAGACACCTAGAACAGACCTGGACAATCAGTATCGCCAGATTAAAACATAACTCCCACTCTACCCTTCCCATTCTGCGACACTATTCTCCCATTTTCTGGTGGCAAACATCCCCATGCTTTCACCACGGTCCGATCACGTGATACGTGTCGTTTCTGTCGTACATGTGTTGTACATGAGAGGCAATTGTATTCCCCTCAACACAGACTTAATATCAAATCAGACATTGCATGTCATGCATTTTCTCTCTACGGTTCTGAATTACCGACTCTGTAGAAAATGCACGAGTACGACAGCGGACTCTATCGAAATGAAACAATCAGCTAGTGAACTACATGAGGTTGCAACGCAAACGGTGTGTGTCTGAGGGACTGCTGAGGGACCTACATTTTACAGCGTTGTCAGTGTCTCCAACCAGTCAACATTCTTATTATAAATGTTTAGAATATAAGTTATGTACATGTACAATACAAACATAGTATGTATGAATCTACAATGATCAAATAAAGACAATGTAATAAAAAAGCACATCTGTGTAAATATTTATTGAACCAACAATTCATTCTGAACGTCCGACGTGTAGTACAGTAATACTACTGAATCGCAAAAATAGAGAAACTTTGAGAAGCGATCTATTATCGGCCGTCTGACTTGTCGTTAAGTTGTACTACTGAAATTCTGGATACCTCCTTCGATATCATGTTCTCCTAATACAAAGTTCAATTTTCGAGATTTTCTAAAATTTTCGCCTATTTTCGACCGTCTGACTTGTCGTTGAGTTGCACTACTGAATTTTCGAAATTTTCGAGCGTCTGGCTTGTCGTTGAGTTGTACTACTGAAATTCCGGATACCTCCTTCGATATCATGTTCTCCTAATACAAAGTTCAATTTTCGAGATTTTCTAAAATTTTCGCCAATTTTCGACCGTCTGACTTGTCGTTGAGTTGCACTACTGAATTTTCGAAATTTTTCGAGCGTCTGGCTTGTCGTTGAGTTGTACTACTGAAATTCCGGATACCTCCTTCGATATCATGTTCTCCTAATACAAAGTTCAATTTTTTCGAAAAATCGAACTTTGTATTAGGAAAACATGATATTGGAGGAGGTGGCACGAATTTCAGTAGTGCAACTCAACGACAAGTCAGACGGCCGATTCAGTAGTATTACTTTACTACAAGTCGGACGTTCAGGATGAATTGGTGGTTCAATAAATATTTACACAGATGTGCTTTTTCATTACATTGTCTTTATTTATTCATGGTAGATTCATACAGATGTTTGCATTGTACATAACTTATATTCTAAACATTTATAACAAGATTCGTAACAAGATTTATAACAAGACTGATTTGGAGAGACTGACAACGTTGTAAAATGTAGCTCCCCCTGATACACACCTTCTGCGTTGCAACCTCATGTAGTTCACTTGCCGATCGTTTCATTTTGATAGAGTCCGCTGTCGTACTCGAGCATTTTCTACAGAGTCGGTAATTCAGAATCGTAGACAGAAAAATGCGTAGCATGCAATGTCGGTACTGATCTTATATAAATCAATTTACCCCGCCTGGCAACACTGCTCGCGAGGTACCGACGCTTGATCCGCTCTACTCTGAGTGATTGCATTGATGAAATGCATGAATGAAATTAGCTTGATATAGTTTCATCTACTTTATCCCAACAGCAAAGCATTGTTCCAACCAATATCAACGTCATTCCAATATAGGTATCTGAAAAAGAAGTAAATCTAATAATCGTTGCAACAGAATTATAGTAGCTGCAAGGGGATAATAAAAAATGTACAAACTTTTATGTATTTTTTCTTCGCCCAACATCGAACCAGTGATTGCAGTTACCACAAAAGTAAGAGAATTTGTGACTGGTACAGCCAATGATATATCAGTACCACCTAGCATTAAAAAATATAGGACAGAACCACACTGATTGATGACAAATGGTACTATGTACTAGAATAGAGAATATAATTAAATTGAGCTTTAAATGTATTAATATGCAAACGCAATTAGAAATTATAATGATGAACCTTAATTTTTGTCACAAGAAATGCCAATTCTTTAAAAAATTGACCAATTTTTGAAGATGCTTTAACATTTTCAAGCCCTTCTGCTCCTTTTTTAATGTAAGGGTTGGTACCACCCCATAACAAGGCCACGAAAAACAGATAGAAAACAGACTCTGAAAATTACAAATTAAAATGCTATAGAAAACCTAAAACTATGGACTATTTTTATAGACATGATGAGTTTACATTCACATAGGGTTGCCAGATATTCTATATTTGATACGAGTCTTCTATATTTGAACTTGATCTCCTATATCATATTTGAATAGCATATAATTTTCAAAAATCTTTGAATAAAAAAGTTTAAAATGTGCTATGTACCTCTTTTACTTGAACTCCTATATTTTGAGCCTATCTCATATATACATAATTGCAGTTTTCACTACTTCATATTTGGATAAAACATTTCTGGCAACCCTACCATTTACAAGTTAATTATTAGGAATAATCTGATGCTAACAGTTATATCACAGTGTGATGGTCACGCAGTTATAGCTGGAAAACAAGTAAAGAATGGTCCTTGCTTGATGTAAGAATGTAAACAGTGCAGGACCATGCACTCACCTAATGATGCAGCCATATCTATTTATATGCCTGTATGTGATACAGTGGTAAACAAATTTATTGGCACACCCTGGACGTTCATATAAAATTCTTTGTAAATCTGTAAAGAATATGAGATTGTCTATTTAATTTAGTTGTAAAATATAACCTATACCATGAATTATGAATTTGAAAGATGTGTATAATAGAGAAAAATAATAGGATACACATGAAGGTCAATTTTCAGCGGAATAAAAGTTTTGCGCAGGCGTGAACACGGACCGAAAGGACTGAGCGCGAGCGCAGGGAGATATTGGCCGTTCTCTCGCGCATGCGCGGCGATTTTAATATCGGTGAAGTAAAATTTTTGATAAAATAGGGTACCTTGGTCACCCTGTTAAATTTTACAAAATTTGTTATGATCTAATTGTGAAAAATGAATGTATAACATGTGTATTTGTGTATATTCTGTAACTCGTAGGATACTCATCTCGTCTCATGTCGTTTCGTGTCTCTCGTCCTGGAGTCTCTATGTCCGGAACAGATTGTTTCGGTAATTTCCCGCCAATATCACTACCCCACTACCTATATAGATATATATATACATAACGCTACTGTTTTGAACATACATGTGCGAGAAATCTTGGCCAATATCTCAGCGTAATACTAGTCTATTCTCCATTCCTAGGTCAACAGTTTGTTTATGAACCGATAGGTTAGATGTGCGATTGTTTCGTAAATTACACGACGTATTTAGAAATTGGTGCGCTTTCTGACTAAAACCTCCACGTGGACGTATTTAAAGAAAATGGGAAAGAAACTTAGGTATACTTCTAAGAAGAAGAGCACTGTTAAAGACCTCGATGAAGAAAATATTTCCAAGGTAAAATATTGGGTTGGTCAGAAAGTTTCACGTAATTTGCAGTAATTTATCGCCTTCGTGAGTGAGAACTATAAATGCATTTATATTACAGTCGTTATACACAGTTTATTTTTTTTTTAGAAAAAAAAAGCAAGTAATTAAAGCTCAAAAGAATAATAAACCCGGTAAGGTCAAGGATCAGAATGTAAAATTTAAAAATAAGCATGGGAAGAGTACGCAGAATCTTAAAAAAAAATTGAAGAAGTTACAGAAAAATGAAGGAGCTCATTCAAATTTTAGTTTTCTTAATTCTAATATTGCAAACGTAACAAATACAAAAAAGAAGATTAAGGGCAAGGAAGTCAAGAGTCAAAATAAAAATGAAAGGAAAGAGGCAAATCTTCAGAAAGCCGGGAAGGTTAAAAAGCCAAAACATGGTGGAAATCAGTCAATCAAACAGACAAATAATGTCAGAGCACCTGCGAAGCAAGCGAAAAACTCTCTGTTGCTAAACGCGAAGGAAACAAGTAACTGTAAGCACAAGAAGATAAAGAGACAAAAGCAAATTGTAAGCAATGACAAAGTAGCAAAAGTGAATCCATTAGTATTGAAGAAAAGTAAAGAAAAGACAAAGAAACAGAAACCTTTAGTCCCTCTCCCAGAAAAAAGTAAAAAATCTAACACGACATTAAAACACTGTAATTTGGATATAAATAGATTAGAAGAAATGCTTACTGCTAAACAAGCACAGATAAAAACAAAGAAAGAAAACTTAAAAACACAGCCTTTAAGAGATAGAATGATGTCTAAACTAAAAGCATCCAGATTTAGGTATTTGAACGAAACAATGTATAGCAGTGAAAGTTCTGAATCTAAAAAGTACTTCAAAGATGATCCAGATGCTTTTAAAGCATACCATGAAGGATACAAACAGCAAGTTACACAATGGCCATTAAATCCTCTTGATGTTATAATATCATCTATTAAGAAAATGTTAGTGAACAATGCAGAAAAATAATATCAATTATGTTTTAATTTATGAATTAATACGTTATTATTCCAACATTATTATTGCAGGCCAAAGGATTATGTTATTGCAGACTTTGGTTGTGGAGAAGCAAGACTCGCTGCTTCTGTTACCCAACGAGTACATTCTTTCGATTTTATTTCTTTGAACAAAAATGTTACTGTATGTGATATAGCACATACACCTTTATTGACTAATGGTGTACACGTGGTTGTGTTCTGTTTGTCGCTTATGGGAACTAATCTGAAAGATTATATTATAGAAGCAAATAGGATTCTTAAAAAAGAGTAAGTATTCACAATAAATAATATAAATATTGAGTATTATAGTCTGAACTCGATTGAAATTTATATAAAATGTATTTTCAGCGGTATTTTGAAAATAGCTGAAGTTGAAAGCCGATTCGACAAGATAGAAGATTTTATAAAAGTATTAAGTGGATATGGTTTTAAAAATACTTCAAAAGATTTGTCCCATAATTTGTTCTACTTCTTAGATTTTAAAAAGGAAAAAGATATAGATGGTAGGAAATCCAAATTATCGCCGATTACATTGAAACCATGTTTATATAAGAAACGCTAAAGTTTCAAAAACACAGAAGCATTGCTGAATGCCATTAAAAACCAAATTCATGAAGTGTTTGTTTTAACAAAGTTGTTATTTTTATATTTGTTACATTTTATAAAATGACTATAATTAAATTATAAATGATAATATGTGTACCATAATGATTCGATATCACATATCCTTAATGGCAATATCAATCACATTTTGGATTTTTAATGTACGTGCCTGCTTAAACAATGTGTTGTTCTTGAAGCACATTGATCTGTTTGGCACAATATGCAAACCAGTACATATACACGAAACGAAACATTTTCAGTATATCTAACATGAAATATTTTAACCATTTTTGTATACAAATCCAAATTAACTAGTTTATTTCCATAAGTATAAAAATAAATTAATATATGTACAACAATTACTAACGTTCTGTATACCTTTGGTTCATATTCATGTAAATTCTCACATTGTATACAGTAGTATAATAACGAAATTAGCAATTTGCGTTTAAAATAGTCATATTTAAACCATCTAGAATATCTTCTGTTTCATCTCGAAGGTCTTCGATTTTTTTCAATATTAATAACTGTAAGGTAAAAGAGATTCAAGGTAACGCTTTAATTTAGAAATATTGACTGTAGATATAAGATTAACTTGAAAAATTATTACTTTCGCAGCTTCGACAATTTTTATCGATGCCTTTTTACTTAAATATGGAATTCTTTCTTGTAAATCTATTGGTTTTACTTTAGCTATGCACTGTATCGTTTTATAGCCTGCATTGTACAATTGGCGTGCTCTTCCCTATGTAAAAAAATATATTATAAAAATATTTTGTTCACTACGTAAGAAAATATATTAATGGCTGTTGTATGAAAAATATGTTGTCAATTAACTTACAATTTTAACTAATGGCAACTCCATTAATACCTCCAACTCCAATGGACAACAATAAGATAATCGTTTACTAAACGTCCCCAACAAATCTCTAAATGCCCAAAATTCATCCAGCTCCTAAAATGATTGATCAGTTTTTAGAAAAGATAAGCTTGTAAATACAACGAATCCAGTAACTTACCTCACAAAATCGAACTACAGACGAAGCAAACGAAGAAACTGCAGTCAAAAGGTTTTGTATAATACCCCGATCTACTTGATATTTGTCTGCTACTGTATAGACTGCATGTTGTGTCCACAAGTCGTACAATATTAATGTCACATAAAATCGTTGAATTGTTCTTCGTTCTACAGCCTGTTAGATATGAAATAATTTAAATAAATTATTTAATGCAATGAAACCTAATATATTACCTTAGGGATTATACCATCGCGTATTTTGATTATAGATGTCTCGTTAACTCCAAGGAGTCTTGCTGTTTTCATTTGAGTCTCCGCTAAATTAGTGACCTAAAAATATGGTAGCAACTTTAAACAATGTACATAATCAATAAACGTTACAACATATAAAAACAATAGATTACCACATCGTAATAAATGGATCCATGTGGTTTTATTTGAGATACAATATCGTACGGAGTAACAAGATATAAAAGATGCAAATAATCGACAATAATTAAATGATCCTGTGCTTTTTGTAAATCAGCATATAATGTATATGCAGCCTCTATATCTATATTACCTGCAACATGAAATTAAATTTCAGACGAAGAGAATTACAAAACATTTAGTACTTTGTTTAATAAGTACATTAAATCTACCTTTCATTGATGCTCGACCCAGATCACAAAGTTCTAATTCAGTTTCACCCAGTAGCATAACAACTTTCTTTTTCTTGCTATTTATTTTTGTAATTTTATCAGCACAGTCTTCATCTTGCGATGGGATAACAACACTTACATTCGGTTTTAACCCTTCATAACCAGTTTGATTCTTTTTCACTTTTATAACACCACTTTTTAAAAATTCTGTTATTGCTTGGTCTGTAATCTGTCTTATATTAACATTCAAACGTTCTTGTTGAATATTGAGCAAAGTGTTTCTTGTCAGTTTATGTAATTCGGATCTAGTTTTTGCTATAGACAACAATATAGAACTTAAAATTAAATTATTAATGCCTCTATCTTTGTCTATATGTATTTTACTTAAAGAATCATCCATTTTCGACGTTAAAAGTTCTTTCACCTGCATGACAAAGAGTAATAAGAAAGATAAATAGTTAAGATCAAGGTAATCCAATACATTGTACTGGAAGATATAATACTTATATATTACTTTTGGTAATTCATGGTCTTTACATATTAGTATACTTTCTCCAATATTGCCCATACCAGCGCGACCAGCTCTTCCAATCATTTGTTTGTATCTACTTAAATTCAAAAATTGATTGCCTACATATGGACTTCTCAGTATTACCTGCAATATTTGTCGAAATCAGAAACCGCAAGTAATTGTTAATGATACAAAAGAAAAGTTAGATAATAGAGTACTCTTCTCGCTGGTAAATTTACTCCAGCAGCTAACGTTGAGGTGCAACATATAACGCAGAGGATTCCGGCTCTAAAAGCGTCCTCCAATAGCCGTCTTTCCTCGGCTGTAAGGCCAGAGTGATGATAAGCTACACCAAATTTTATAGTTCGACGTAAAATCGGACAAAGACCTTCCTCAGTTTGAAGTGCAGTCAATAAATTTTGTTTCTCGGCCTTTTTATGCTCTTCCAACGATCTAAAATTTATTTTCACCACGTTGCAATTGACAATTTCGAAGAGTTGAATTAGAGAAAAATATATATCACCTGAATAAAACTTTGGTTAATAATAAGGCAACATTTTCACAATTCTTACGACTAGAACAGAATACGAGACAGGAATCTTGTGGAATTACATCCGTTACTAAACCACCGATTCTATCTGGATCAATGATTGCTGCATTGTCTGAATACTTGTTAAACAAAGATGCGTTTAAAGAATAGCTATTAAATGTTTTGCCATTATTAAATCAATTGAAATAAATAAACGTACGGGATAATTAATTTTTTTTGGATCTGTTAAAAGATCTTCAGATTTCAAGTCAACCAGCCAAATGTGATCGTTACACTTGACATGCTCTTTTATTTCAATGGGCCTAAAATTTCCAGTGTATAAATCTGCATTTAAAAATTCGGCAATTTCTTTCAAGTTGCCTATTGTTGCACTCATTCCAATGATATGAATGTGTTCTGAAACAAATATTAGATTATATTACACAGGATGTGTCCAAACTGATGACAACAGTGTTGGTGATTTAAAAAAAGATAACCCAATTCAAAGACCCACCAGTTACAATTTATGTAATATATAGACTGCGAATTTTATGCATTTATGATAAAAAAGTCTTAATATAATTGTTAATAAGTATAATAAATATTTAAGGACATCAATGTGTTAGCTTCAGCTTAACACGATCATTAAAGAAAGAATACAATTTTTATTTGGCTCCTGTCTCCTGCAATCAATGCAAACATTTTTTATTTTGCATAAAGATCCGCAGTCTAGTAATATATTTCATTTTTTCCATGTTACCATTAACATATAGTGCCGTTGTTAAGAGAACTTCTAATGTAGCTCCCCTTCCACTTTCACCAAGTAAATGCAATTCGTCCACAACCATGACACCAATCTAGAATGTTTTTTAAGCGAACGTAATATACACCACACCTTGCCACTTTCTTTTAGGATGCTATTATGTACCTACTTCATTCAAGCGATCTTCCTCAATTAAACTGTTGATTAAACCCAATGCCTTTTCTATAGTGCATATATATATACAATTTTTTTTCCGTCGTTTTTTTGGAGGATAATGGCCTTTTGCTGCTGCATATTCCTCGATTAGAAAGTTTAATTCTAATGCAAATGGTGCCATTGCTTCAACCTACAAATTATGAATAAATAGTACAACAATCTATTGATCTATTGGATTGACAAGAAAGTAATTCGGTATTTTAAGGTGAATTATGAAGGTACTAGGATGATGGCAAGAGATCATCGAACAAAATGGAAAATATTTTATTGATTAAAGTTCATTGTTTGAATAAAAAAATTGTGTTTCACCTTAAAATACCGAAATTACTTCCTTGCCAATATCATTGTATTGAACAAATCGACACCTACCTTTTCTTGTACTAGAGCAACAAATGGTAGTATAAATATTGCATTCTTATTGTTACATATAATTTCTTTCAACATTAATATTTCTGCAACTAAAGTTTTACCACCGCTTGTTGGAAGAGCATAAACAAAATTCTTTTTTGTTTTAATTGCATCTGAACTTAAACACTCATCCTGCCATTCTATAAACATTAAATAATAATTATGAATACGTTCAATAATGTAAAATATAAAAAGCACAGTGTACTTACTATAGATTTTATCGATACCCTTAATTTTTAAGATAAGGTCTCTTACAACATCTGGTAAACCATAAAATGTACTATCTTCTTTCGAACAGTGTATTTTGTTTGGAATATTATTGTCATCACCAATGCTATGTCTCTTTAATATATTTGTACCTTCCCTTTTATTGCTAGACACACATATAGAATGTAGGCTACCACTGGAAGCTGTTTCCTTGATGCGATTTTCATATTTCGGAGTACAAAACTGTTACATCGAAAATAGGTAATAGAATGTGATTAAAATAGATAAAGGTCGAGATTAATTAGTCTGCCGATAGAGAAATATGTAACCTGATTAATGTGATCCAAGGTATCATTTTTGTCAGAAGGAATCAATTGTGTAAATGGTATACTAAAAAATGTTTCATCTTGCCATTGATTAGTTTCTTTGCTAATTTTACAAGAGGTATTTAAGACACTTTTCTCATGAATTCTTGCTTCCGAATCATTAATGTCACAATGTGGTAAACTTTCAAACACATCATTTGTATCAAATATATCACAAACACTCCATTCGTGTTCAAAACTATTCAAAGTTTTCTCATGTACACCAGGACTGATAGATGATATTTCATTAGCTTCTTTTCCTATTTCAATATTGTTTAGTATTGTATCATCCATAGAAAGAATCGAATTAATAGCTTGTAACGATGAAGTTTCATTTTTGGTTGTCTTTTTATACATGATTGCTCGCGAAGAAATTCTTAGAAAGTATAATTATTTCATTATCAACTGTAGGGAATATAAATAGACACTAAATATGAAGTGTATATACATAATTTCGAGGTCAAATAATTACGTACAGATCACAACTTTAACATAAAAGTAATATGTAAACAGTTCTTTTCGATGAAATAGAATATTTAGAATATTTATATTGTTCTATTTTTATGTTAAGAATCATTTAAGTACGTTTAGGATCATTTATTTAAGTATACGTTTCACTTATTTGTAACCAATCAGTGTAAATTAATGTAACTCTAAGCGACAGCGGTTAAATAGGTTACGTTCGACGTTTTAACCGAAGTTTGTTTTGATGATGTTCTTCTGACTTCAGACTGTCATCTTATACCTTCGGCAGTGCTAAGATTATAACTTGTCACTGAATATAACACAACCAGATTTTAATAAAATTTGTCTTCTTTTCTACTATAGAAGTATCAAGCATTTATTAAACATTTCATGAAAATTTAAAAACTTTCGGCATAAGCGAATAGGACATATATATATTTATTAGGTGAAATGATTTATCGATTATTCATCTATCGATTATTCACATCCATCGATTAGGAACACCTTCATGTGAAATGTTAGATTAATTTAAAACTTCATTGTGGTAAACAGCATTGAGCAACCACATGGTTAACCTTAATCGTTTCTGAATTTTACGCGTTGTTTACAGTTCATACTTTTCGAAAATGTATTCCAAAGACAATTATGATATTTACACAGGCGGTAAATCGGGCGTCTTTAAAGGTAATTATAAGCCTTCATCGCTATTTGCTATTTGCAAACAATACAATTCATCGACCTATTAACTTCATGCATTCATTTATATATTTATTTATATATACAAAACGAATTTTGTAAATTATCGTGTTAACACTGTTAACTGAACTTTAAACCCTTATTTATAGGCATTAGAATAGAGAAAGATGCTTATAAAATGGAAAACATACAAAATCTAGTATCTATAACTGACGACGACAGTGTCACATCACTTTCGTGGGGTGATAACGAAGAAAAAGAAATTTTGATTGCCTGTGGAACAAAAGAAATTAGGAGGTATAATAAATAACTTACCAATTACATGGTGGTTAAAAGCTTTTTGACTATACCAAAAAATATTTTAATTCCTTTTGGTTCACAGTGTGAAGGTTTACGATACGGAGTGTTCAACGTTTACATGTTCATTTTTCTGCGATGTTGGCAAAGGAAAAATAAATGGAATATCACGATACGACAAGTGAGTAATTATTTGCAAAAATGCTTCACAATAAGATGTTACATTTATATAATGGATATTTTAGAGCAATTTTGACTGCAGTTCAATCTGGAGAAGTAAACCTATGGCGATTAAAAGATGAGGATAAAGTATTACTAAATGCTGGTGAAAATTTAGAAAGGATGCGCCATTCTAAAGTAGACAAAAATATAATAGCAACCGGGGGCAATGAGAATATACTAAAATTATTCAATTTAGACAGACAAGAACAAGTATTCGCAGCGAAACGACTACCCAACGATTGGTTAAATTTGGCAAAGGGTATTTGGATTTCTGATATCAATTTCCTTCCTGGTACAGAACAAGTTGTCACAGTCGGCAGATATGGACATGTACGAAATTCGCAATTTAGGGTCATTTCATGCAGACACTTTTTGGGGTAAAATTTCGGATTTTGTTCAAATTTAATTGAAATTTTTGAAATATTCATAATATAACAAATGAAAAATTTTAAATTTTATTTTAAAACAATAAAATTTAAACAATTCATTAAATAATTATTAGAGAAATATATATTTATTACAATAATTATCAGTAGGTAAAAATCATTTTTTAATGAATTTTAGTGCAAATTTTATCTAGATATCTCTTATGGTTCAAGAGTTGTAGTACAATGTCACGATGTCTGTATATCGCGAAGCAGCGTTCAGTTCAAATTATTTTAATTTCGTCAATTTTCAAATTTCCATCTTTTTAAAAAGAAGTCCATAAAGTGAACACTTTGGGCTATATCCTCATTTTTTCCATTTTTTAAAAAGTGGCCTGCTATGAAAACACGACATTTGTTTAAAACAATTGTAAAGTAAATGGTGAAAAAAAATTTAGACAATTCTATAAATTTAGATAATTCTAGACTTACTATTTAATGAAAATAGGGTTTTTTCAATATCGAAAAATGCTTTGAGATTCGTTCATAGGTCACTAAAGACTATACATATTTAAATTTGAACAAAATCCGAAATTTTACTCCCAAAAAGTGTCCATTTTCGCGTGGATGACCCCTTTATAAAATATTTCTATTATTGCATTCAAACTTGTAAAGATCTCGTCTGTTTATCGAAGGTACAATTATATGACACAAAAGCACAGAGAAGGCCTGTTGTACATTTGGAAGTGAAAGATGAAGCACTTACAACTTTAGCTGTTACACCAAGAGAAACGTGTGTAAAAAAAACGATTAGATCGTGAATTATAAGAACAGATACGAAATGGAAATTCATTTTTATGATTAAGGGTTTCGATTAAATTTGAATGAAGACGAAAATCAAATTGTAATAATTACAAATATGTAAAGAGATAATATGTAATGTTTTTTTTCTATTGTAGACAAATTATAGTAGGATCTGGCAAAGGTAGAATGAACCTTGTGGATTTGAGAAAACCAGCTAAAGTGTTGAACACATACAAAGGTTTTGCTGGTGCTGTGACTGGTATAACTTGCAGTACAACCGAGCCTTACATCGTCAGCGTTAGTTTAGATAGACACTTAAGAGTACATAATATGTATACAAAGGAATTATTGAAAAAGGTAATTTAATCTGAAATTTAATACGAATAAGTAGATCACCAATTTATAGAGTGGAACTGCATTTATCAACTCATTTTTATTATGTTTCAGATTTATTTGACTTCAAAGCTGTCATGCATGTTGTTGCGTTCAGGTTTTTCAATGCCACAGGAAAGTCAAATTACCGAAAATGGTAAACGAATACATAATGATAGAAGTAGTGAATATAATAATATTAAAAATAAGAAGAGTAGACACGCAGCTGAAGATAGTGATTTAGAATACGATACATTGTTCGAAAATATGCAAGTAATCAATAATAGAGGAGACAAGAAATTGATCAAAAGAAGATAGTTATTAGTTTAGATAACGAAAAGGTGTAAGTAACTTAATATCAAAATTAGAATTAATGTTTAAGATAATAATACAATTTTCAATTAATAATAACACATATATTTTCAGAACTATTCAATTAATTAGCGGAATTATTTTTCAAAACTTACTGTGTTCTTATTCGATTTTTTACGCTTTTGTATTAAATATGGCCAGGTGCTTGTCTGTTTCTTTTGCACAGTAGTGTATGTGAGTAGCCATACTCGCATACTATCAATAAAACCAGCTATTATTTTTTAACATGTTGAGTGCGGTCCCAGCGTTAGTCCCTGGGACCTAAGTGAATTTTTCGTTTGGGCAGCCTTGGTCCCTGGGGCCTACAGTATCAAGGTTAAAAAAATAAATGTTATAATTTTAATTAAATCATTCTAAGCAAAAGTATGGTTTGGGTTACGTCAAGTGCTCGCTCGCTGCCGGTTGAACGGAAAGGACAGCAAAATCGGCGCCGCGCTCAACGTGTTAATCAACTTCTTTATCATTTAAATAAATGATACATGTATAATTTGTGCTAAAGACTGTATTACGTGTGCATGTAAATGTAAATATGTATATACTGTATACATATAATAATAATAATCTTTACCTACCTATTATTTATTAGGATATGTAATGATTCTACTATTATACCAAAATTAGCATAAAAATTTTAGTTTGTATAATAATGTTAAAAGGAATTATTAGATTGTTTGTTGGGACTGACTTACTTGCTCATGGTTGAAATTGTAGATGTTATTCAATCGTACACTCTGCGTCTCTATAACAAATGACGCGGTTGTCACTCACGGAAACCCACGTCTGTTTGTTTTCACTCTCATTATACTAATGTCACCGCAGCCGAAACGTTGGGTCCGTGAGTGTCGCTGGTACTGCGGAGTGGTAGGGTGGCTACACTCGCGAATTTTTTATTGGTGAAGAGGGGCGAGAGATCGGGACCCAGAATCGAATAGAGCCTCCGACGATCGCCGATCGTCGATTTCTCTCGAATTGGAACCATAGCGGAGGAGAGGGTAGGCACACACACAATTGGTTCATCGCCTCATCGAATTTAGTGACAACTTAGAAGTTTTTTATTAATTTGAAACCCCATTTTCTGTATTTTTTTGTATCTTCAAATTTTTCTGTACGATTTTGTTAAAAAGCAAAAGAAGTATTAACGAAGTTTTGGTCCTATTTACCGGACACAAGAAATTTGTGACAACAAAATATTAATATGTATTAAATTCTTTTAATACGTACAATTTTTTACGTCGTAGCACAATAAAATCATTATTTTATTATCCTCTGGTATATCACAGTTTCTTAGCATTTTCTATAATCGTAAACGAAAAATTGCGTTGTCTCGGGGAATAAGGTTTTTAACTAATGTTTTTTATATCTTAAACAAAAAATATTGTAATACTTTTGATTTATATACGAATGGGAAATTTGAATTTTATTTTTCAAAATAAAGTAATACTATAAGTGCTTCATCATGTTTTTTTTTTAATTTCTAAAAAGTTTGTTTTGTGTCCGGTAATTGGTACCTTTAGCCAATAATCTGTTTCAATGTGTGGAAACAAACTTGAAATACGACAAGGATAAAAATCGGAGTGCATAACAAGGCGTAGAGAAATGATTAAAACTGATAAAATAAAATGTTTCTGTTATGATGTATTTTATCACTCAGCAATTCGCTTCTTTCCATTTGTAACTTACACGTATGTACGAGGGACATGAATAATACGCTAATCGTTTTTTCTTTCCGTTTTGGATATACGGTACTGAGACGCGACTGAAGTGTACTGCCTAATTTTATTCGATTATTTGTTTTTATTGTACAATTTATTTCTTAATACCTTGTCTATATGTATATAGTTTTGGTTCGCAAATGCAGCGTACACCGAGTTCAATGATTTTCTCGAGTGTGGATAAACACTTACCGCAGTCCTGTATTCTCTCAGGATCTTCGTAAATTGTGCTTTTTTTAACGCGGTTCGTAAATATATTGAAGTCGGGTCCGCTGCAGGACGTAGGCTACTCGTAAATCTTTTTTTATGTCTAGAAACTAGAAAAAAGTGAACGTGACAACTCGCAAAGTTGAAACGCATTTTGTACTAAAAGGAAATAACGTTTCGCAACTACAGCACACTAAATCTTATTCGGCTATAAATTTCTTTTCAGCTGTACAAAAATCATTGTCCACTACGCCTCCCGATAATACTAACGCAAACTTGCTTTATCCTGACTGGGCTTATATCTGAAATGGAATAGCTTTCTTTTCTTTTTTTTTAAACTCTTATCCTCGTAAACGTACCTAGGAATAAATTCACTAAATTACAGGCACTGTCTCCTTCAAGATCGAGTAGGTGGTTTCTTTCGTTACTCATACTTCTACAGAGCAAAATGGAGCTTTGTGCCGAATAGGAAACCACGTTTTCCTTTGGGCACAGAGGCCATTTTATATACAAATTTTCACATATAGATGTAACATACAGATCTTCGCATAATTCATTAAGTTCCATTTTTCTTCGTGCAGTAAGCGTAGAATAAAGAAATATTTCGTGACGAAACTAGTTTCTTCGGTTGATCATGTTCGCATATGAATGCTTTCTACCACTTATTTTGTCGAGATTATGTATACATAATTTTTCTCTTTTTTTTAAATAGAATCCAGTGTCGGTACATTCTCAACCATCATATAGCATACTTATACATTATACAAAAAAAAAATAAGGATCAACATGTCAATTTGCGTGAAATTATTTGTATTCTTCCAGAAAAAAATTGTCTTAAATAATCATTGATTACACGTGCGAATTCACAATGTGATAACATGTGAATGCAAGACTTTCCTTCTACCATTCATGTTGCGCCGGTTACAATTTCATTCTTCGTTATACAATAATACAGAATTTTGGTCAGAGATCACGTAAAAACCTTGTGATACGTTATTCTTCACGTAAAGCAGATACAAACGAAATATAAGTGTTCAAAGGATGTAAAATTAAGTTAAATTATATACATGTACACACAAATCTAAAATACGTGTAAAATGAATATTTTTCACAATCAAACTGTTTTGTAAGTAACTTGAGTAAAGTACTGTGGATATCTCTAAATATTTAAAGCATTGATTAAAAGATTGGTGGCAGCGCATGCTCAAGGTAAGAAAAGATTTTCATTTACCAATGCTTCGTAGGCCTGACACTTACTATTTAGTGATAGCTCTTGTAAATGTTATCATGTGACATACACACAAAATAATGACATAAAAATCTAATGAAAGATTGCAGCTTAAATACACATACAAGCATTTCCCTCCTGTAGATAAATCTGTTTTGAAGGTGTATAGCTGTATCAAAAAACAATAGATCATACTGTAATTATTATTCGTATTTCATTAAATTCATTCGATAATTATATCGTAGTCGATTAATAACGTAAAATCAAAAGCACCAAATTGGTTTCTTTCTTGTGAAATATGTATCATGCTGTGCCATTAAGTAAATTTGTTTGTAAAACTGAACTGTGGTACTATTCATTCCAGTTTCTAATTCAATCTTGATGTGATACATTCTTGGACAAAAAAAACTATAAATTATAAACAATCGAATCGGATGCACATGTTTAGAGACTTTTGATTAAAACTATAGTATTCGTTTCAGTAAGGGTATTGCATGGAAGGCCTTTGTAAAAACGGGGTCCATATTTATTCCTTATATACGGAGAAACGCTCCCTTTCTTTTTTCTTCTCTCATTTATCCCAGATGCCAAATACTTTTTAGTATAGTAGCTACTATTTCTTTCATATTTTGTGTACAAGTCTATTAAACGAAGTATGTTATGTCTAGATCTTTAACCGGAAATAAAATACAAAGGTTCCAATGTGAAAAAGCACAGTAGCATTGTAAATGTAAGGACGAAACAGTTATTTATTTTCTCGAAATTCTTTTTGAAACATTCCCAGTGTACGATAGAAGAAAGGGCGTGGAGAATTCATACCCTGAGCAATTAATGGCGTAGCGATCGTTCCTGGCAAGAAGCTCGAACGTCTATGCTGAGTAGCATTTGTACCATAAAAAATTAAG
This sequence comes from Lasioglossum oenotherae, assembly GCA_028455765.1. Lineage (NCBI taxonomy): Eukaryota > Metazoa > Arthropoda > Insecta > Hymenoptera > Halictidae > Lasioglossum > Lasioglossum oenotherae. Next base: position 9,299,191 of record CM052298.1, on the reverse strand, counting down.
CTTACTCAATCTTATACATTACGCAGCGTCGCGCGCGTTTCATTATTTGTTTGTCGCGTTCAGTAAAATTCGTTCACAAACATTCGCGCTCAACGTGGTATATAATAACGCCTGTGTAACAATTCTCGTCTCTAACTGATTCGATGAGCACAGAATAATCGTCTCGTGTGTTTTTCATGAATTTTTAAGACAAGTGCAATCGCGAGTATTAAAAACAGATGAAAAATACACGGTTGTTTGTTCGCTGCTTACCGCTGTTCCACTGTAAACTTAATATTAATTTCACAGTGATAAACCGGTCACAATATCATGCTCAATGACATGATAGACTCGCGTTGCCTCATTCTCCCCCTGACACAGTTACTTCCCTCCATGCAGGTTCTTGAGACTGATTTACTAAATTAGATTGAGGTTCAGACATATCTGACGCTGCTGGACTCAGCGGTGGACTAGGTGTCGCGGGTGCTCCTTCGGATTGGTTTACTTCAGCCGCATCTGTTTCAGCTTCTTGTTCACCATCGGGAAGAGAAGCTTCCAACTGCATAGAACTCGGAGTCTTTGATAGAGAGTCCTGTGCTCTTAACGATATAGAACTATTTTTATTGCTACTGCCATCCTCACCTGCAAATTATTATCGGTTATTATAGCTATCATCCTTTCAATATTCAGCAATGTCCCATTCTAAGTAAATTCTCGGTTCTGTGTTGCGACATAGATCGGAACAGGACACTATTTTGTTGTGGCTTCCTCGACCGCGTGGAAGCACAAAAAATAGCGTATTGGTGAGACAATACCTAGTGCAATACTGAAACTTCTTTATATTTAATGAAATATTACCGATATGTTTTTGACATTTTGCTGATTAAAATGACACTAAACAATATACAATTTGACCCATATTTACTGTACATGTGAAGCATAATTTATAATTTATCATATATTTAACATATGCTATATATAGCATATTTTTACATAAACAACTTAACATCTCGAACATATGTTCTCAAAGAATTAGACTAGAGTTTTGAAAATTAAAGGAGCTACTCATTTTAATAAGAATGTGACATATCTTGAGAAAGTTTGTATAAAAAGAAAATTGAAAAGTTAGCATCGCATTGGTATTTTAAACAATACGAAATTTTTTAATTTTTGCCGACCATCACAGTCGCTCGGTTCCGATCCAGTTTACGCTGCTCGGCGATCGAGGCAGCTAGAGCTTCGTAACCGAAGTGAGATAGAGCGGTTTCCTCTACCGGACTTAGAATGGGATATTACATATTACTGTTGTTAACGCATTGACTGCCGAGCGTATTTTGTTGATTTTGCTTCCAGCGCCGGAGTGAAAATGTCTCACCTTAGTATTAGTCAATATGTACATGTCGGTGAGAACAGAATGTCAATGAAAGTATATATTGGGGAAATAGTGTCGATATAAACATTGTCGAAAAAGCCACTGTCAATTAAGTAAAACGGACCCATATAAATCTATGTATATATGAGTTTAAAAACAGAAAATTATTCACATTTTCGCATGAACACTTATCATTTTAAAGCACTGTTCTAATATTTTAATTGCAGTTGCGAAATTATAAACATTGTTGTTCTGCGAAGTTTACGAACTTTTATCGAATTCGATTGACAGTCAACGTGTTAATTGTAATAATTTTATGTGAAGCTTTAGAAAGTATTTTTACCGCAAGGCCTAAGAACGAGGTAGAAGAGTAGGTCTGATAGAGAAATTATACCAATCACTTTATCGTCATCATCAACCACTACTAGCCTATGGACCTAAAAAAACAAATATTTCCGGATTTAATAAAATTTATATAGTTATTTTATCTTTTCTAAATGAAATAATAGAAAATACCTCTGCCCGAACAATTTTTTCCATAACGGTAAACAGCGTTTCATCTAATTTACAACTTTGAACTCCCTCAAACCACTCGTTACGATGCTCATTTGCTTCTCTTAATGAAACATCTAGATTGTTATATGTTTTCTCTGCAGCTAAATTCTGAAAGATTCGAATATGATTATTTATGTATCCTAAATAACAAATTTGGAATTCTCGTACTTGAGAAAAAAATAGTAATATACTTACAATAACATCAAACTTCGAATAAATGTTGACCAATTTTCCTTCAGTATCGATGATCGGCAATGCCGACACTCTCCTCTCTACAAATTTCTTGAGTGCTAAAATTATGCTAGTTTCTTCGGTTGCAGTTTCAATATTATCAAATGTACCTATCCTTAACTCCCTCAGTGTTTTATTTGTAAATGATGGTTTTGGTAACTCATGAATCTGTTAAATTGAATCATTATAATGAATTTTATATTCTGACAGATGTTGTTTGTCATTAGTAGACTGCGGATTTTATGTGTTTATGACAAAAATGGGAAGATGTAATTTCAAACAGCAACATTAGTATAATGTAAAGATACTGTTATACTATTTTCAACCTGTTAAACATATTGAGAAAGAAAATACGTTTGCAAACTCCAGTTTGTTGCAATTCCAGTGGAAAGTTTTTATTTTGCATAAAGATACACTGTCTATTGATTAGAAATCGACAAAATTTAGAAATGTAAACAATATTTAATGATGATACAGTGATTTGTGAAAGATCCGCAGTCTAGTCAGTAGAGTATCTCGCTATATACTTACATAAAGGAAGAGGAACCTTAGTATTCGTTTATGTGTCAAGATATAGAGAACATTTCCAGTATCTGGGTCTATCACAGGCAAACGATGAATTCTGTTTTGTACAAGAGTCTTAATAGCCTCATACAAAGATGCATCTGGGCCGATGCTCACTAACGGATGAACCTGATCCTTCAAGACTTCTATAGTAGCAACATTTACAAAATATTGTCATTAGTAACTATTATGATCTTACGTCAAGAAACATCTACAAGAGAAAGATACTTACTTCTCCATGTATCCAATTCGTGTTCTTCCAATTCATCCATTGTTACAGATGGGCTGGTGTAATACATTTGCAGAATTTTTATAAAATCTGTTATAGTTAACATCCCCACGAATTCTTGTCTTGAACTGTCCCATAATGGCGCAGCTCTCACACCTATGCAGAAGATTAGTCAATAGAAAAAGAACATCTAAATCTTTATAATTACAGTCGAACCTTGATAACTCAAATCTCAAAAGAAGAATTGAAATCTTTGAGTTATAGAAGTTTCGACGTACAGGGGGTTTGTACAAAAGTTAATAATTTGCTGATTGTAATAGTTTTAAAGAAAGAAAAATTCAATTTTAGGAGATGAGTTATTTATTATACCTATAGTAAATATAATCTACCAGGCTCTTACATATTACTGTTACACATTAAAGAAATCTGTGATTTTGCTCTGCGTCAATGAATTAACAGATTTTTGATCAATTTTTAATGGTAACCAAAGCAGACAATACTTTTTCTCCAATATCATATTGCATCTTACTACGAAACTTTGTAAAACATTTACTGCTGCTTTGGCTTGTTCGTCTCCCACATTTGTGGAAAATAATTCGAGTTAAAGAAAGTTTTATTTCGATTTATAGAGGTGTTTAAAGTGCAACGCAAGGGAATCAACAAAATTTTTGTGTTATAAGGGTTTGACTGTAATTTGTAATGTTGTATATTTATGTTGTACAGTGTGTCCCACGAACTCTGTTCCCTATATTACAAGTGTAAACTATGTAAGAGCAAGTATAAAAATGATTTTACTTATAACGGAGATGATATTTGTCACTCACCATTGTAGACAAGAGCGAAGAAGGCCTTCTTGACGAGGAGATGCGTGTCGAAAACGACCAACTTGGCACTGGTCGGTATTAGGTCGTAACATTTGTGAAATTTGAAAAACTTCACAAAGATCTGTGATTCGTCCTCCTCTGAAAGCCCAAACAGTTCACAGTAGAGTAGAGCTTTTTGGTTTCGTCGAAGCATGTTTTGCTTCTTTTGTTATTGTCTCTCAACGATGTCACAATGTTATTACGACACGTATTTAAGTATTATAAATTCTTCGCATTCCGAAAAATAACGGATTCACGGCTCTATTTATTTTTAACCGAAACTTTGCACTTTATAGTCCCTCGTCAAAGAAACACCTTTTTGTTCTGGAATATTTATCGGAACATGTTCGAGTCACCGATTTTCATTGATTCGCATACCGAGTTTCGGCTGACATTGCCTTGCGATAGGTTATGCTGGTGCAATATCTGGCGCCGAATCACATTCTGGCGGAATGTTCGAACTTTTGCGACAGGCAGCGAGCGAAATTGTAAAGAGTCACGATTTTTATTCACGATTACATATACACAGCCTATCATTCGTTTTATAATAAACAATTGTTTGTTAAAATGGTTGAACAATATTTCATGGCCATGTTATCACACTCTTCGTACACAAAGCATGATCATGTGAGTTACCAGTGCTTAATCTAACGATCGTACGAGGGGTGGCGATGTTATGCAACGTTAAAATGAGCCCAATTAGATGATTGATTAGGCGGGATGATGATCATCGTCATTATCATCATTATCGCGTTATAACCTGCTTAAATGAGAAGCACATCTTTTATCAAGTAATGTCTTTATTACACGGATTGGCATACTAAATGAAACTCTCATTGTTAGATCAACTGTGGGATTGATGTAAATTACAGTAGTATTTTACAACAGGATAAACTGTATCATTGCGTAGTTTCATTATAAATGATTATAATATTCACAGTATATCGTCTATGAACGCGTGAAATATTATTCTTCTGATAAATAAAGAAACAAAATATTCCCTGAAGGGTGTAACATTTTTACTTTTCTGAAGAATAAACTTTTGAGATGTACAATCTATAAGATTGTACAACAATTATTATTTCTCTATTATTCTTTCTGTAAATAGATCAAACACAGAAAAAATTATACGTTCAAATAAAGCTTCTTGCCATTACTGAGGTGCAATTTAGAAGTGCAATTATACAATCATATAAGTCAATTTATACAAATTAGAATTGGAAAAAGATATCTTTTTATCACTATGTAATACCCATTAATAATACAGATATTTCTTGGAGATAAATAAGTAAATGTGTTTTCTAGTGGTATGACTGCTCGCTGCATTTAGCCAATCTCTCAGGAAAGAGTTACTCATGCATTACTAAGAAACCGCGTGAATATAACAAGTCCGGAGCCGCAGAAGCCGCATAATACCTAATCGCAGATTCAGAAGCAGTTACTTGAAATGTTTAATGCCGTGTTACAATCTTGAAGACAGGCATAAGGAAATGTTAAGAGCCGCGACAACGAAGACAAACCAGAAAGAAAAACGATATCTTTTGGATTCGTTCTTCGTGAATAAAATATTGAAACTCCTACGTTGTATATCCTCGAACGTTGAATATTTCGCATAGTATGTCAGCGGGTATTACCGATCTATACATATTGCTAATGAAAATTTCTATTACGTCTGCGTTTATTACACAACATAGCCGTGTCTGCTGTCCTACGTGTCCTCGCAATTGGCGAATGTATAGCTGCAGCAATAATTGGAATAACGTTTGCGTCAGACGTTTCCGGACATAAAGAATAAACTTCAATATCTTTCCCACAGTATCTACTTTGTAATTTTCATATACGTCAATCGATTTGCAAAACGTAGATTTCCAGATGGAATAAATAATTACAATTCTCGCATGAAGTTACCGATGTGTAACGTGAAGCAAATAATTGCGAAATCGTAAGAAGCAACTGTTGGGTTGGAAAGAAAGTGATTTCGGTATTTTAAGGTGAAATAAAACCGAATTTCTCTTTATTCAAACGCGATGAACTTTAATCAGTAAAATATTATCTTACTTATTCTATTTTGCAAAATATCGTCGAACAGAAGGGAACATATCTTATTCATTAAAGTTCATTGCTTGAATAAAAAAATTGGGCTCTATTTCACCTTAAGGATGTTCTGGAGGTACAATGGGAGACAAAAGTACAAGAAATTCCAAATCCATCAATATATTGGCAATGAAAGCCATTCATGAGTATATTTTTGTTTTTCAGTGTATTTTTTTTTCAGAGTTTCTAGTTGCGTTTTTTCAAGGTTTAAATAGGGTTTGAAGTGGAATTTTATGAGAAGAAGAATTCTCCATAAGAAGACGTGTTAAAATGTGCAAACTTCAAGTTGCTATAATTCTTAAAGGGTGCAGTGAATCGAACCCAAACTTTGGTAATTGCATTAATTTAGTAGGAATTATGTCGTGTCAAATTTTCAAAAATTTTGTTGCGTTTTTATATACCTCCAGAACATCCTTAACACTAAACCTAACATTGACGGTCAAATGACCAGTCGTACATTTTTAATTTTATAATTATTGAAATTATCACATTGCTTACATGGAAAATGATTCGATAAATTTCGTTATCCAAGCGCATATTGCAATAAAAATTGCACGAAACCTAAATAAATAGAGCCTTGTCATTTTTATCAGCTAAAACATTTCAGTGCTCGGTAGTTTTAGTGTTAAAATACCGAAATTACCTTCTTGCCAACCCAATATTATAATTGCAAAATCGTAAGAAGAAACTAGTGCTCGAAAATCGTTATCAGGGCCGTAAGCTCACCGTGGAATTCAAGATTAGGAGCAAAGATCAGTCGGCTAGTAATCTAAAAGCGACCTACACGTCGATCAAACCCTATTGTAATTACATAATCCACGAGGCGTCAGATACAGTTGAGTAGCGTTACTTACAACAATTGGCGATCACAATGACACAAGGCAAATCGGAATTTCGTTAACGAGTAGAACACAAGAAACGGATAATGGAGGATCCAAAATGATTCCTCCTGGAGAGCGGAGTAGTCGAGTAACAAAAACCCTGACGTAACTAGTAGTTCCATTAGTCGTAATGAATCGAACCGAACAGGTATACAGAGTGTCCCAAAACTAAAGCGCGGCTGTTACGCATTTATGACAAAAACCGATAATTGCAATTTGAAACAGTGGACAGATTTAAAAAATTTAAGAACATCAATGTATTAGCTGCAGCTTACGAGCATTAGTAAAGAATTAAAGAAATTATTACTTCGCCCTTGTTCGTTTTGTAGTTGATGCAAAACAATTCTTATTTTGCATGAAGTACCGCCAGTCTCGTTATTCACGAAAAACACGGACTAATCTGAGCGTGGTGTTGGCATTGATCGAGCCGTCATTCATCTGCTATAGCCGCGTTCTGATTGGTCCGTGTTTATTCGTTGATAACTCCTTCACGAAGCCGCGGAGAAGATTTTCGTAAAGGAAAAAGTTGTTTCATTATTTGGGACATCCTGTATGAATAAAATCGCTGAGAAATAGCTACTAGCAACGAGCCTGTCCGTATCCCTGTGAGCCCATCATTTTCCACTAGCTTTCCAAGATTTCAAAGAGGTCAATCGAGAACTACCATAACCAGAGACTGAAATCAGATCTTCCCAGCGCACGAGTTATGAAACTGTGTACGGTGTACGGTTGTGCATCGAGTCCCCGATGGAACATCAATTCAATGACAGGGAGCACGTCCTGATGCTGACCTAGGGTACTCGAAGACACCAGAAGACCGGTAAGCCTTCTTTCTCCAGATTTTGTTTACGCTCGGGGCGGTTATCTTATCGCGCACATATCTCGAACGCTGCCTGCTCGAGAATTCTATCCAATTACCTAGTGGAAACGCGACACAAGGTGCTAGAGAGTTCCACTTTCGTCGAGAAGGAAACGAACACGACCTAACCTCGCGTTCGAATCGAGTTAGGTACGACGCGGAAAAAGTTGGTTCGTTCTTTCGTCGCGACGACGGTGGAAAAGTGTGTTAGGCGAACGGGTAACGAGCTAAACGATGCGGCGACGTTTTCTGCGGGCGGGAACACTGTTCGCGGAACACGGTTGTTAACAACGAACATCTGACGTTTAAGTTGACTCGAGTTCACTTGGTACCTCCGCGAGTGCACCCAACACTCCGGTCTCGCGACGAATTTCGCGACGAAGTTCCGCGGAACTCCCGGACAACTTTCGCGATTAGGCGACGACGTTGACGTGCCGAAGCGCATACATAAAAACCAGCCAGGAAGAACGTTCGCAGCTAGCTCGCCGTGCTGTGATCATCAAGCTACTGACTGTCGAGGAGATTGTGCAGCACGGTCGAGCGTCCGTTCGGTTGCACGAACGAGGAACGCGGTGCAAATATACTGGCGTCGACGGTGGCGGTGAACCGTTTAGACACGCCTAAGCACGTTGTCCTCTTTGGCTGGCTGCTATGCGGTTTGCGCCGCGGCTACCATACCTAAGCACTTATAAGGACAATCACATAAAAAGCTGTGTCCTTGTTGGGTGGTTGTTGTTGGTTTTCAGAGGGTCGTGCTTTACTGGCCTCTATTTGAATTTCTTTTACGGCACCCCTAGGATTGTTCCAGATAATTAACAAAAAATCTGTGCAACGTTTGAGCTCGATCGGGTAACCGGAATACGTGTCCCAAGGACGTTAAACGTTTTTCTCGAATGTCTGTTAAATTATTCACCGCATCGAAAAATATATTAGACAAAGCCTATAGATATGAACAGGCTGCATGTTTTATGTCGTACTGTTTTTCTCGTGGAACAAACGGTTTTCGAACAAATTGAGAAAAATGTTGGACCGAAATAAAAAATTTTTTAAATTCCAAATCAAATTCAAATAATTCTTTGTTTCATCTTTCGTTTGATCAAATCATTCGTACTCTACGAAATTCAATTTATCTCATGTCAACATCGTTCATGAAGCTAAACGGAGCTGAATGTTAATCATTAAACTACATAAGCTAACAAACAAACACTAACGTGTTTACATAGAATCATGTAAACTTATTTCGACATTGTTGAAGATACGTCAGAAGACAGTCGTCGTTTTACAAGAACTTGTTCGGAAAATCGATATAAAATTTATTTAAAAACATTTCCACGGTTGCTGTCAGTTGCAATACTATCAAAATATAGAAAGATTCATTCTTCTTAGAAACATTTCCTTATTGCGTTGCCGACAGTCTTTAAAAAACCATTCTATCTGTTACTCTCAGCCAATTGTAAATAGAATCGCGATAAAATAAAGTGTTCGGCAAATAATGAAAGTATTTCGTTTACAGCGATCTCGCGCTCAATCTAATCTTGCTCCCTTTCAGTTTCGATTGTTATCGTTAGAGTACTTGTGCGCGCCGATTAATCAGTATAGTAGAGTAGGCTGAGCGAACGTTGACCCATACGTGACGTGCACGTATACGAGAGCGTGAATCGACGACCCTGAATCTCAATTGCATATTGTTCTTAAAATGGAGCCGCAGGGGTCACACGTTCGACGAACTCGGTTCGACGACGTCCACACTTTCGTTCGTTTTGTTGGAATTATATAAATATAACTACCCGGGGGACATCGGAGTCGGAACAGTCGAGTGCGTCGAGGTTGTTACGGCGACTCCTGTTCCGTCCAGGAAATTACTATAATTCCGAAGCATGTTTCAAATTGACGTGATTTAGACAGAACCCCATTCCGCTCTAATAGAACGACATTGTGTCCTACCGCTGCCGATCAAGCTACTGACGACGCAATTAGAGGATTGAGTCTTGTTCTTCAGAATTTTCCTGGTAAAAATTGCCATATTATTAGGTCGTTCAGAAAATTCTGTGGATTGCTCATAGAATGCTCTGACCTATGCTGCGTTCATATTCAGTCGCTGATATCTTTGATTTTCCTTCACAAATTAGGTATTCTCAAATAAATAAGCACCATACTGATCGGCCATCAGGAGATGGCAATGAGAAATTTGTAGGGACCACGTGATATCCCTACTCCGCGTTACACGTCCTCCGCGATTGGCCGAATCGCTTGACGCGAAGGCAGTAAATGCTACTGACGACGCAATTAGAAAATTCTGTGGATTGCTCTGAAAGATTGCTAGTGGATTGCTAGAAAGCTCTGACCTATGCTGCGTTCATATTTTGTCGCTGATATCTTTCATTTTTTTCACACAAATTAGGTATTCTCAAATAAATAAGCACCATATTGATCGGCCATCAGGAGATGGCAGTGAGAAATTTGTAGGGACCACGTAATATCCCTACACCGCGCTGCACGTCTTCTGCTATTGACTGAATTGCTTGATGAAGACAGCAAATGCGCGTATTAGAGCGACTGGATCAGATAACAGTGCTGCCAGATCGGGGAAATCGAGGGGCATACACTTTACCCCCTCTCTAATAATCATACTAATACTATATTTACCGCAATACTATATTTACCGCAATTCCGGTACCTCACGGTTGCCGCATGTTATAAAAACAGATGTGTGTAGCGGGCCTAATCAATTACATACTAAACATTTAACCCTTTGCACTCGGTTGTCCCCTCTGAGGCACCACTAAAAATTGCTCAGCATTATTCAAACCATTATTCAAAATATTGTTTACACTATTAAATATATCGGTATCTAATCAATTATTAAACATTTAGTTATTGTATGAGGTACTATACCAATTTCATATCTACAAAATGTTAAAAATCACGAAGAATGGAAATATTCTAGGTCGGAAGAAATGTTTAATTGTCGAGTTAAAATAGTTCCGAGTGCAAAGGGTTAAAACTCTAAGTTTTCACCAGTCGAGTTGATCTCAAGAAAGTATAGTGCAAAACGAATATCGTATGCAAGGATATGAATGAATCTATGAAATCGTTGAAAGGACTAGTTTCACGGGGGTTTAGATGAGAAGGATCTTTCACGGCCGTGAATTCGAGATGTACTAAAATTGACGTTATTTTTTTAAGTCGGTCTCGGAATACCTTTTTTAAGGATCCAAGCGAGTTCGTCCTCAAGCGGTGGATTCTCCACTTCGAACTCCTTGATGAGATCCTTCGAGTAAATAGGCTCATCGTCCTGGCTCCACCAAGCGGACGAAACTCGACTCAACGTGGCGTGAACTCCCTTAGAGTTCGAATAATAGTGCAAGGCCAACATTATTTCGCACTGTCATTTCTCGTAGCCGGACTTTTGGCCAAATTCTCCATCCTTTCCACGATGACATCGCCTTGAACTTTCTATTATTGCCTCACTAGCAATTCTGCTCACAGTCTCGAGTACTCATCATTAGAGTGTGCTCTTCAATCACAGTTCTAAGATTGCGAACGACTGTAATTCTTCGTGGAATTTCTCTGTTGCATATTTTTCAACAACCTCGTTTCTGCATTCGACGTTCGTACACGTGGCTTAATGCGTTTCATTTATTTGTGTAAAATTGTTTAAATATGAAGTCTCGATATTAACGATTTAACGCAGCAATTTTATATCAAATTGAAAGTAAATATTAGCTGCAGTGTTTATACACACTTCACCCGTTGATTTATGGATTTTTCTCGTCGACAGTGACGTACACGCCAGAAGTTTATACGTATTTCGTTCAGTGCTCTGTACAAATAAAAAAAGGTGTCCTTTTATGGTTTTCATTTGCGCGAGGATTCTAATGGATCTCGGAAGAGCTCGTTCCCTCAAACAGAGAATTACGTTTTCCCCACTTTCGAAATGACACCTCTCCTCCCTCGTCTGCAATCGAAATCACGCAATGGAATAAGAAAGTGCGGATACGTAAAAGAGGTGTCGCAAGACACGTACACCGATTTCTACCGCTGTCTAGCCGTAACCTGTTTTCTAATTACACGCGGATCCGTCGTACGGTATAGCTGAAATGAGTAAATTTAAAAGAGAAGTCGAAAACATAAGAAAAGTTCTCCAATTTTGGTTTCTCAGCAGGCATGGAGGAGATTATGTCGTTGCAGAGGATCCTTCGAAAGAGTAGAGCAATTTCGTATACAGGGTACCTCAAAAATTTATTTCCTTTAAAAGGGTGATTCCTAAGATCATTTGAAATAACCTTTTCCTTTACGAAAATGTGCTCCGCGGCTTCGTTAAGGAATTATTAAGGAAAAACACGGGCCAATCAGAGCGCGGCTAGTAGACGGATTCCGGCTTTGCGACTGGTCTCGCTGAGCGTGGCGTTGCCATTGGCTGAGCCGGAATCCGTCCGCTGTAACCGCGCTCTGATTCGCCCGCGTTTTTCCTGAACAACTCCTTAACAAAGCCGCGGAGAACATTTTCGCAAAGGAAAACGTTACGTCAAATAATCTGAGGAATCCCTTTCGTGGAAGTACACTTTTGGGACACCTTGTATAGAGAGAATTAAGGAAACAAGATCACCAGCTAGCTTACTAGTTGATCGTTCTCAGATTGCAGAATTTTATGCGTATTGTTTTCTGGTATAATTTGTTCAAAGGAGAAAGTACTGATAAGCTAATCATATCAATATTTGCATGTCGATAATCCGTTTCGAGCGCGATTAAAATAATGCTGTACATGTATAAAACTCGCACACCTGGCTGATTAGTGCGCTGCAAAATTTACGTATTAATGGCGTACACAATTACTTGAAACTCGATATAGAAGAGGTTTGCTGGGCTGTAATGAGGCTGTTATTGTACCTACATTCTAATTTGATTTTGAATCGAGCGAACACGGTTCCCCTTAATTCCAGTCTCTATAAATTCACCTCCGCCGAATTATAGTTGCCCGAATATTCGTAATTAATTTGTTCACGATCAGTTAATGCTAAAAACATAATTTTCTATTTCTGTTTGCTTTTGAAAAATCATTTCGGGCGATTTCAAAGTTGAATTTGACACTGTTTACCGTAGCCAAGGACAGTTTCATGAATTCAATCACAGAAATGTCCAATATTATAAAGCTCCGTAAATCAACTGTCCTGTTGACAAAGAGTTGCCTGTTGGCTGCTGGCGACACGAAACGCGTGGTTTTTCGTGGCATAGAATTCGCAATGTTAGCTCCGTTCCAATTGTGTCGATTCATGAAATAATCGGTTTACGAGTTAAAAATGCAAAAATCCAATTGTCATGATTGCGTACATACCACATCAATGGGATAAATACTGGGTTGGCAAGAAAGTAATTTCGGTATGTTGAAGTGAAATAGAGGCCAATATTTTTATTCAAGCAATGAACTTTAATGAATAAGATATTTTCCCTTTTGTTTGATGATCTTTTGCCAAAAAGAACAAACGAGAAAATATCTTATTGATTAAAATTCATCGCTTGAATAAAGCAATTCGGTTTTATTTCACCTTAAAATACCGAAATTACTTTCTTGCCATCCCAATACTATCCTACAATTAATATATTAAATTATATATGTTAAGAGAATGAAATATTACAATTTGCCGAAATTCTACATTTAAACAATTGTTAAATTTTGTTTATACACAGCCCATTTCCATTATTTTATTCGTTTGTAATAAACGAAAGAGAACACGCATAGATTTAAATAATCTTGTACAATTCTTAGCTTTATCGGAAATAACTTTTTCTTTATTTAATTGAACTCTATATGTATTGTCAGAGATCTTATTTTCAATTCTGTCTCGTACAATTTTCACGATAAACGTACTCGCGCTTTTTCAAACGAATTGAAAAATAGTTTGTATTATTATGTAGTAAAATTGGAATCGATGAATGCCTCTTGCATGCACAACGTGCTATAAGTTTTAAATAGACGCATCTTTCTTGCCAATCAGGGAGTACGTGACAGGTAATTGACAGTTGTTGGTACATTGCCCTGACGTATGGTAGTGTCGCTAATTTTTGATGGCGTACCAGGCTCAAGACATCTCGGTCGAAACGCTTTGCGTAACTACTATGGAATATTGCATATATTTCCATTTATTAGATACTTCTTCAAAGTGTTTGGACGTTCATAAAGTGTACCGACATTGTGAAGTACTCCAAATTTCTCAAGATGTTTTGAAAACTGCTAAAAGCTCCAAAAAAGTACATCAACTCTTCAGTTCGCGTATCTAAATGAAAAATTTGAGAATTTTCAAAACGTTCCGGAGAATTGTTGAATTAATATCCTGTCGAATAACACTGTACCTTCGATCGAAATAATCCGTCAAGAATTTTGACTGAAATCCGATCAAGCTATAATTTTTCAAGAGACGAAAAGAAGCTTTTAGAAAGGTCAGAATTCACATAGTAAATCCTCTACGAAATCCATAAAAGAATCTAAAATTTGAACGCAACGCGATTGTGCTCTTCTCCGACGAGAAGTATCAAAGAGGATGACCATGAGAGGATCGCGTCAGCAGCACAACTGTCTCACGCCGTTTCCTGTATGCCACGATCCAACGCACACACGAACGCACGCGTATCAACAGCGAATGAGATCGCGCGTAAACAATCAACAACAAAGTAACACATTAGAACGTTGGCACGTTTTCGTGTTGTCTGCACACGGACCACTACACTTCCCAGTGCGCATCGGTGGGATGGGACGAACAGCATTAAGCATCCATAGATCATCGAAGACAATGAACTCGTTTAATTCGAAGATGGTATTCTCGAGCAGCTTGTGTCGCGCGGAGACAGTCGACAATATCACACGTTGCTCGATCGGATGAGTTCCGAGGGTTTATCCACGATCTAACCGATCTAACGATCATTCCGTTGTCGTTTCAGCGGCCCCGGGGCTCTTGAGTGACACGCGCCGCCGACGATGATCGCCGACCTTTGACCGACGCAACTCAAAGTCGGTGTTCCTCTACTTTGTCGCTGGCGAACCGAATAACCGTCCCGGACTGCTTTAGTGTCTTCCTTTAGTCTGCGGCCACCACCTCGTCGACGCTGCTCGTCATCGTCATGGACGATCGTGCCAAGAATAACTCTACACGAAATCCAGGGATCTTGCCAAGAAAAAAGTTTCGCCGCGAAAATCCACCGGCACCACCTCCCTGTTTTCATGATTAATTCGCTGATCGAGCAGCCGCTTTTCATCGAATTATCGTTGATCGACCGACGATATTCGCAGAGGGAGCCGAAGGCAAGTGGCGTAGGCTTTCTCGGATCTTTCCCAGCGGATTCCGCGGTTGCTCTCGCGATGGGGTTCGCGAAACGCGACGGCAACTGTCGACGCGCTCCTGTAAAGCTGGCGATCTACCAGCTAGGGGCTAGCGCCTGGCCAATTCCTCCTTTTACGACGTTACTGGCGCGCTGCGCTGGTAACGTCTTCAAGGTAACACCGGTTGCTTCGCCCGGTTTTAGTGGTTTCTATCATTGTGCTGCAGGTTTTCAAATTAACCCTTTTTCGGTCACAAATTATGTTTTTTCAGTACGAGGACTACATTTACAAACAATAAAATTTACCGAATTTAGATACACCAAGCATTTATTGGGTTGGCAAGAAAGTAATTTCGGTATTTTAAGTGAGATAAAATGAAATTTCTTTATTCAAGCGATGAACTGTAATCAATAAAATATCTTCTTATTTATTCTTTTTGGCGAAAGATCATCGAACAAAAGGGAAAATATCTTATTCATTAAAATTCATTGCTTGAATAAAATAAATTACTTTCTTGCCAACCCAATATTTCGTATGTCCTTATACGAAGACGCCATGACCGAAAGGGTTAATCTTTTTATAGATCATATTGACATTTTTCGATTCCAAATTAACCCTTTGCAGGTCTTATTAACCCTTTTGCAGGTCTTATTCACCTTTTTGCAGGTTTATTCACCCTTTTGCAGATCAAATTCACACAAATTTGTTTTCTCAAGCTACACTATCGCTCAAAAGTATGGGGACACTTATCGTTGAAAGTATACTATTTCATTGTTATTAAACGATATTTATTGTTCACAGAGCTGGGTAAAATAGAATTTGAAACAGAAAATAGTTACTAGTATTTTAAGTATTTTAAGCCTTTACACTCGGAGACATTTTAACTGGAAAATTAAACATTTCTTCTGATCCAGAATATTTCCATTCCCTATGATTTTTGAAATTTTATGTATATGACATTGATATAATACCTCATACAATACCTAAATGTTTAGTAATTAGATACCGATATATATATAATAAGGTAAACAATATTTTGAATAATGGTACAGCAATTTTTAGTGGTGCCTCAGAGTCACCATTCGAGTGTTAAGGGTTAAATTTTATGCATCAATTGCAAGACACAGGAGCAAAATATAAATTTATATTATTCATTAATAATTCTATTATTTGCACTACGCTAGAATTAATAATGAAAAATATAAATTGATATTTAGCTGCTGTGTCTTGCAATTAATGCATAAAATTGTTATTTTGCATGAAGATGCGGAGTCTAGTAATGATTATTCTCGATAGTGCATATTGTAACACTTTTCGTGTTTACTGGGGCTGCAGGAAGTGTGTATTCGAAAAGTGAATATAGGAGATTAAATGGTGATTAGAGTTCCGACGATGTCTTATCATTACTTGATTGTCTGAATTGTACGTACTACTGTCTACGATTTACTGGAACTGCAGGAAGTTTATTTTCGACAAATGAACGACGGTGTAGAGGATGAAACAATGATTAATGTTCTCGCGTTGCCTTCGAGGTAACATTACTCGGTTTTATCGATTGTTCTACTTTTTTTTGTGTTTGCCAGGATTGCAGGAAGTTTGTTTTTGAAAAATAACCGACGGAGGGGATCGAATGACTATATTAGAGCTCTGATGTCATCTTCGAGGTTAGGTTATTTGATTGTACTCTCAGTTGTACTGCTTTCTTCAGATTTACTGGGAAAACATGTTGGCGAGCGATGCACAATGGCCGACAATGGGAGATTAAAGTGTTACGAGAGAATTGTGATGACGTCTTAAAAGTAACATTTTCTGATCCTCCCGAATTTACTGCGGTCTAAAAATAACAAATTAATTGGTACTCTCAATGATGCCATAAAATCAGGTTCCAAGAAAGTTGAAGGATTACAACAGCGTTGATGTAATTAATTAATATAAACTCTCAAAGATGTTAGATAGAATACATACTTAACGAAGAACGGATCTGCAAACCACAAATGTTGTAATTTCGAACAAAAGTGGATCGCAGTTAGTTTTCGATGTTTTAATGGAGATCGAATCGAAACTTTTTTCATGAAAAATTATTTTCATCGTCAAATCTCGACTGGAGTTAAATAAGTTCTTAATGTGATATCTCGAACTTTATCAGGATATTTTTCCGCAGATTGCGGGACGGATTTTAATCATATGTAATAAGGGAACGTCGTATTTAGTTCTCCTTTTAACCTTCACTCTGCGTACATATATTCTAATGTTAACCCTGTACTGGGATGTAATCACATCTCCTGCATGTTTTTAGCGCAAAATGCAAAGAAAAAATTTGGACTGCCCAAGTATTTGTGAAATTTTATCGACTTTCATGAGGGTAGGTATGAAAAGATTCAAAAATTGAATTCAATATAGAAAAATTCTCTGCAAATAAAAATAATAAAAATCATTTCAATTCTTTCTTGTGAAATATTCGGCAACTTTCCATGTACGTTCTTATTAGTTTGGGGTGCGTTTACACCCCTATACGCAAAGTGAAGGCTAAACGGTTCGTTATTAACGTGTCACGTACGAGCTTACTAAATTTCGCTTTGAAATTACAAGGCTCTGAACATATGGCGAAGAAAAGGCCGCGATACGTTCAAAAGGTTGCACCGAGGACAGTTTTCGTTAATGGAATTCAGGCTGCACGAAGAAACGACGCATTCGAACGTAATTTCCTAAATGGCAACAGAAGGAAAACGATTAATTAAAGAAATGAAAGAGGCACGCGAATCCTCGATGACATTGAGCTCCTCCGAATTAATTGGGGTCGCAAATATTGATTCGCAACCGTCTATTGTCTCCTTTATACGGGTTAGCGACTAAAAAAATTGACTTGTTCTCCAATTACATCCTAATTAGAGACCGAATAGAATTTCTATTTTAAATAACAAGCTCGCGAATTCCCTCTCATCAACGTGACATATTTTGCCAATGATTTAACAATTTACTGTTGATTGTTAAATCTACAATTTCGAAATACAGTGTGCGCCACGAAAAAGTATTAACAAATGCCTCTTTTACTTTTGCATGTAACCTTGTAAATTATAATTTTTGGAAAATCTGTTTTGCATATCATTCCATAAACCAATGCTTCTAATTGATTATAAACAATCAGATCGTTTCGTACAAATATAAGAAAGTTATTCTGTTTTAAAGGGCGTTCGAATACTTTCGTTACCCACTGTATATATTCAGTGGAATTTTGAGTTTTACGTTATTAGAAAGTGCTGGTGGTAAACGGAAGTGTTGTAAAAATAGGAAAGCATGAATAGTATAGGCAGACTTCGATCAGAATTCCTTTCGGCGCTACAGTTATTGATTATCCTGGTTTACTAACAAATACAGCTGCTATCGTACACACGGTTAATCGATAATAACTATTATTCGGATTATTATTGCGCAACAGCAGAAACAACTTCTTGCTGTAATGAATTTTTTAAAAAGGTTATGTACACTACATTTTTGTTCAATACGTCAGTCGAAGGCTTTCAATTCGTTGAAGAAGTTTGCGAAGACTATGATCGAACAAAAAAGAATAAACATTGCCTTCTCAAATTCAAAGACAAATCTGTGACCGACGTTTAGTGTGTGTTATCAGAAAATCAAATAAATCGTCGTCCATCATTCTTCACTTCTAAAAGTTATTTAAAGTTGTCCGCAAAGCTTTCGCGGCGGAACACAAGTTTAAACGCATTTCCACATGATTTTCTGCAGCTCCGGTAAGGGGTGTTTATTTATAATGCAACTATATAGGTCGAGGTCTAGGATCAATCAGTAGAACATGGAATCGCCCGTCGCTCAAATCGGCCTAGCTCGTTTTATTAACTTCCAATTACGTCGAGTAATATTAATCTTCAAATCGTTTCCGGAAAAATGTAATTGTTTCTTCTAGGTGTTTGTCTGTTGAAACGTATGAAACGTTCTGTTGAAAACGTATGTGATGAAATAAACAGCATGAAAATATGTTCCACGTTTCTAACGTTATCTACACTCTGATAAATCTCGCAAGCGTGAGTCAGTGTCTGGCTCGTTTCTTTCGTTTCTTTATACAATTCTACAAAATTTATTTGCAAGCGATTACGTCATTCTTTGCATGGGAACGTATCTCGAAGAATTTTATTCGAAATCTTAAGCCTTTGCACTTCTTTGTCGAGTGTGACTCGATTTCAGAGAAAGAAAAATGTAAAGGAAACGGGTTTTTATATGTATTTGGTTCTTCCTTTATTTATTCAATTTCCTATTTTTTAGTTAAAAACAAATAAGTGCCACGAATATAAACTACAACAAAGTTTGAGAGCCACATTTAATATAATTAGTAAAAAAAATTGTTTAAAACGAGTAGCTGCCAAGCAGAGCTGGGGAAAATAATATTTTAAATAGTAAATAATCCTATTTATTTTAAAGTATGCGTACAACTTTGAAAATTAACTATTTTATTTGATGTAGTAACTTCTGAAAATAAAATAATTTATTTGAGAGAGGCAGTAATTTTTGAAAATAGTATTTCATTTGAAGAATATATTGCAAATATTTGTATTTTGTCGTTCTTTTTAATTTTATTGATAAGTATTATTGCTGAAAATAATGGTACGGATTCAGTGCATTTTGTGTTTCAGATTGTCAAGATAGAAATATTTTGTTTTCTGGATCAAATTGTTGAAATAGAAATATTTAAATAAAGAGTCGACCTTGTTTCGTTAAATTGTAACATATAAAGAGATTCTAGGTGATTCTAGTGAAATTAAAAATTTTCACAATTGTTTAAAACAAATGCAACGTTTCACACGCATAGCAGGGAAAAATGGAAAAATTTAAAAGAATTAGGATATAGTCCCAAGTGCCCCATTTACGGACCCATTCTAGAAAGCCAAATGAAATCTTTCATTTCGCTCCTATTCTCAATCCTTAGGTTACAATGTTACACAGGTGCTCGACAGATGGCATTGAAACAGAATTAAAATTTAATTATGGAATGGTATTATATTAAATCCAGATTACTGTCTCGCATACGGTAAGTATGCACACATTAATCGAGTGAAATCTGCCCGTCTGGTTATATCATGATAATAATTATTGCCGGTGAATAGCATGCGAAGATCGAAGAAAAATTATTGTAATTCCAGATTGCTACAGTCCTGAACGAAATTACTGACACAGTATGAATATCCACGACTACAAACGGAATTGGTCTGAATGTTCGTTTTCCACACAAAATCTATGTATTTTACATATTAATTAAAAATAGAATATGGCTGTGTTTCCGTTTACGTCCGTGCTCAGAATTGGATGAAATTTTGGGAACAGGTTCTTTTTTTACTAAAGTGATGATTGTCAGAAGGATTTTTGGCGACTAGAAAAAAAATTTTTATCATTTCAATGTCAGTCCCTACCTTACCGACAAAATTCTTTTACTATTTTAATGTCACTCTAGAGTCTAAGTAGAGGTGGCATGAAGAATGGATTCAATTATACATCACATGTGTGAATTTTTTATGACGCTATGAGGTCAACAAAGCTGGCGATGATCCATTGTTGCAATTAATTAAAGGTATTAAATATGTATATTCTGGAAATTAATATAAAATGTTTTCAAAATTCCAATTGATGAACGAATATCTACAATGGGAAGATTATGCGATCGGAATTAGGTAGGGGGCGGAGAGGGCTGGCCTGACGGCCCGTCCACGCGTACGAAAATACAGGAGTGGTGTCGGTAAGGTAGGGAGTGACATTGAAATGGTAAAAATTTTTTTTTCTAGTCGCCAAAAGTGCTTCTGACAATCATCGTTTTAGTCAAAGAAGAACCTATTCCCAAAATTTCATCCAATTTTTAGCACGGACGTAAACGGAAACTTCGCCCATTAGATATAAATTTTCTCCGTTTTTAGGAAATTATACGAACTCCAAAAAAAGTTTCAATCACTAGAACCGTAAAATAAATCGTAGGGCAAGGGGTTAATGTTACTAGTTCCTTTACCAGAAATTCGTGAATCTCTCTATGCACACAAAAGAATTATTGTACTATAAATATATTATAATCCATAATAATATTATAATATATTCTACATACTATTGCAAGACTAGTTTTACGAGAATCGTCGAAATGACCGGCTCTAATATTTTTAATTTTAATTTATTTCTTTGGGTATGTATTATAGTTATTTCGGTATATATCATGTTATTTCGATAAACTAATGCAAAATAGTCACTTGCAGTGCTCCGTAAACCTAGAGTTAATGAAACGACTTCACCGTACGCTAAATAGTACACCAGATGAGATTGATATTAACTATTATATAAATATTAGCAAATATTGTTTTATCTACGAGATCTACAAGTTCGACATTTTCTGAAATGCAATATTCTACCATTTGAACTTTAAAAGTCAGTAGAACGATTGCGAGAGATACTATAAACGTCACACGAGTCACGGAGAGCGTAGGTACGACTATTTGTTTCATTCGAGGAACAGAAAAGTACGGATAAAACGAGACTAATGCGTGCGAGGGAGACGCGATCGAAGAATGTTTTCGATGCCAGGAAAGAGAGACAGCCAGCAACGAAAAAGGGGCAACTCTGTCGCTCATCGTAGAAGGGTACCGTATCATAGAATGTACCCCACCCCATGACCCAGACCTAAATGCGAATGTGAAAATGCGTCACAGAATGAAATCCTGGCGACCTTGTTAAAATCAAGCTTATCCATCCAGCTTGCAACCCTCTTTCGCTCAACTCCACTCTATATACTTTATTATACCCGCTCTTCCCTTTCCTCTCGCCCTAATCCTTACACTCGTGCGCGGATTCTCGGGATTTGTCCAGTTTCAAAATACGCAAACAATGGTTCCAATATTACATGGTGATTCCATGGTAGTGCGGCGTAGTTCTGGCAGCGTTGCACGTCAAGTGGGGACTATTTTATGGTCGTTTCACTGCGAAGGTCAGTGCGATTCAAGGCGCTCTCCTCGTGCGCTTCAACCCTGTACCTAACCCTCCGTAACATCTTTATTGGTAACTATGATTCATCGAGTTTACTTTGAAACGCAATTTCCATAGAAATTTTATCGATTGCATTGTTTAACCCTCATCTGTCCCTCGTGCCAACATGCCGCGTTTTCCATCAGATTTTTAATAAGATTCTTTTCGTGTACAATTCACGAGGTTATAGAAATATTTTCTTGAGAAAAAGTTGCTATTATTATTATTATAGGTAGTATACATAAAGGAATATACAGTGACGAGCATATAAATAAGGAAATTTATCCACAATTATACAGTTAGGAGCAAAACTGACCACACACTTCAATTTCTTTGTAGGGCTAGAAGAATTAGTTTAGTAAATGACGTCTAAAAAATATGTTGAAAAAATGCGTATGGTCGGAATTGTGGAAAACAATAGTAAAAATTGATTTTTACAACTTTTCTAGCTGGACCGATAACGAGAATTTAAAAGATGTGTTTGGTAAACTCGTATAAATGATATATGTTCTGAAAGTTTCATTGAAATTGGTTAATTGGTTTACGAGTTGTAAACGATCCAAAGTGATAAAAATGGCAATTTTTCAAGATTTTCGGCCGTTTTACTTTTGATCGTTTATAGCTCGCAAACCAATTAACCGATTTCAATGAAATTTTCAGAGCGTATATAATTTATACGAGTTGACCAAATACATCTTTTAAATTTTCGTTATTGGCCCAGCTGAGAACGTAGTAAAAATCAATTTCTACTATTTTTTTCGCAATTCCGACCAAATGCATTTTTTCAAAATATTTTTTAGACGTCATTTACTAAACTAATCCTTCTAACCTTATAGAGAAATTGAAGTCGTTTGTTCCATTCATAAAAAAGTTATTCCGATTTAAAGTGTGTTGAATCAGTTATGCTTACTGTATATGCTCACCACTGTACTACGTCAGTCTGGTTTAGGGCTCGGTAGTTGCAGTGTTAAAGCTCCCTTTGAATCACGTTACACTAGATTACTAGATGAACAGATTTCAGGTCGGTCTACTGGCAACAGAATAATCCCAGTTGGCCACGTGATTGACCCAGTAGAATTGTTCCTCGAATTTGCGCGAGAAAAGTAACCACTTCCGGCGAGCTGCACGCATATTTCACCGATTGTTTGCCGTAGTACGTGTCTCGTCTTTCCATGAATCAGATTGCCTCTAGCCATTTACAATGATCCTCGTTCTCCCCGAATCCTTTGGTCTGATTTCCGCTGTGCGCGGGCGAGCTGTACCTCCTGGGAATTCATCGATCGGCACACCATACTCCCACGACAGGGGCAAGGAAGGATACCGTTGGACCGGGAGATCCCAGTGAACCACCGTTTCAAGGGGAAATCTACATAAACGGATCGTCGAGCACGTGGGATGCACTTCCCGGTTTGATTTCAAGCTCCGGGCTCACGCGACCCGGAAAACGATTATGATTCCAGCTCGGCTTCCGCGTTTTCATCGCTCGTGCGCTGTCGTTGTTGTCGTTGTTGTCGCACAGGACTCGACACACGCCAAATATTTAGCCATCCGGATAATCCGCGTACGCGCGTCGCCGCTCGAAAATATTCGATTAGTCGCCAGTTTACGAATAAAAATGAAACGCAGATTAAAATACACGATTTAACAGTCTGCCGTGACGTGAACGCAAGGCTGACTGCTCATAAAGTGTATATGTACACTGAGAAAAAAATCCTGTCGAAACAAAAAAAAATATATGTTGATTCAATAAGATGTACTATTGAATAGTGCCAATATCATATGAACTTATTTTAATATTTAATACTATTGCATTTCAATAGCAAAACTCACTTCCGCCAATCATATAAGCCAATAGCTTGACCATCAATGTTTTCAAAAAAATAAGATATGGCCTCAAACCAATTCCAGTATAAATCAATACATTCCTCAAATTTTTTTAACAACATATCTGATTGAAGGAAAAAAAGAAATATTACGAATAATGATATACGGTATTGAATCAAATACTATTTTCAATCATTTCATGATAGACAATTCAAATGCATCACGATTTGCTTCTAAATTTCATACTATTGAAAAGAATACATTGATATTCGTCGAAGTAAAAAAATTACAATAACACGCGTGTTATTGAAGTAACAATTTTTTTTTCTCAGTGTACAGGATCGACTCGTGTTCCAATCACATTGGAATATTAGGTTGTTTCTTTCGCAATGTCTATGTTTAGGTCCACGGTCTATTTAGACATAGAGTATAAAAATCGTGAATGTATTATTCCACGTCTACCGATTCAATTAAACGAATATAACCTATTAGGTGTGCAAATAATTTGCTTCCACGTTTTTTCTACGATCATAACTTCTGACTGAATTCGAATTACTTTCCGATTTTGGTTCCATCTGAAAGAGCGTCGTTCTAGTTTTAGGAAGGGTCTTGATGAGCGCTCCGAGAGTTTCCAAGTCCTATGCAACAATTTCAATTCAGAAGCATCATTTGCGTCACTGCTTACGCTTTGCATTCCAGCTTAGGCAATCAGCTGTCAAGGCTACGGAAATGGTTTGTGCGGCACTGGGTGAGAACGCTGTATGTTACAGAACATGCAACAAGTGGTACCAAAGGTTTAAAGCCGGAAATTTTAATTTGGAAGACGACGATCGTTCAGGTGCACCGAGAAAGTTCGATGACGGTGAGTTAGACGAATTGCTCAACGAAAATCCGACCCAGACGCAAGGAGAATTGACAGAAAGATTGGGAGTCACCAAACAAGATTTTATTATATTTTATGTAAGAAAATCTTGAATTTGGAGAAAAAAGGGGAAAGAACTTATTTGCACACCTAATACATTGGGAACAAGACAAAGACCAACGGGTCTACAAGAACTACGATCAAAAATATGTTTACAATAAGGCTGTGAATGGTTCCAAGCGGCATCAATTGTATAATTACAAAAATAATTAATATTGTTCAATAACACGAGCATATATAATAATATAATGTATAAATAATCTAATTTGCTATCATCAATCTAACATGGTAAGTCCCTACCAGTGAAACACAGATTTTCAGGAAGTTTCGAATAATGTGTTTGTTGTTTAGAAACGTACATTTGACTTTTGGATCGATTTTGATGCTGAATCGGAGTATATTAAAGTCAACTTCACTGGAAGAAGTTAAACGTATGATTTCCAATTATGTTCCGATCTTAAAATCCTACTCCCGAAATTGAATATGGTTGGAAGAGAGAGTTAATGCAATTCGTGGCTCCTTAATTTCGCGAAGGGCTTTAAACAAGCCCGAATATGTGCTCGTAAGCAAATTTCAGCTTCCCGAAATGATATTTCGAGTTTAATGGATACATTCCCGCGTTAGACTTAATTGAGAGCGACGCAGACCCCGGTGATAGCTAATTTTCGAGCGAACCAGTGACTCGTTGGTAAAACGATCTGATTACTGGTGGCACGGTAATCTGATGATCTCCGGGCTAGTTTAAATCGACCGGCACCCCTTCTCGTTTACGCACTGGCACTTATTTATAAATATATTGCCAGGCTGCATCGATTTAAAGAGCTTATACGTACCTCCTTCGCCAGGAAAGCTTTCGCGAAAGCGCTTTATCATCCGCAGACGTTCGTCTCTCATCGCGGCAAGAAAATGGAACGGGACAGGACGCGAAGAAATTAATGCGCCCGAAGAGAAGGTATTCCGGGAGAAGTCGAAAGAGCAATCCGTTACTACATTGTCACCGAGAGCTCGACTCACTCCTCCGACGAAGAAATTTGATGGAGTGCTCGGAAGCACGGCCAGATAAACGTTATTAGTTATCGCCCGAGATTATTAATTGTTTCAACTCCTAGTCGGAGCGCATTGTGACATCGTTCGTAAATACCGTTTTTTATTAGACCGGTTATAATTACTAAAACACTTTTATATAAACGTCGTTTATAAAAGTATGCTACACAGATTGGTGAGATCAACTCTTCTGGGACCCCTCTTTTAGTTCCACCCGCGTCTTCAAAAATTCAGTCAGCAGGTAATATGTTAAGAACATACAGGGAAACTCCGTTTATATGAACTAAATGTTAGCAGTGTCTGGTTAACTGAACTCTAGCTGAGCGAAATCCTCCTAAATCCTATGTGATTATATGAACCACCTGATTATATGAATTGTAGTTCTAAAATGGAAACTGGAGGTCCACTATTTCTCTATACCTATTTTTATTTTCTTCGTGTTTTGAACAAGTCTACTAAAACAAACACGTAAGTACAGAGTGTACAAAAAGTCGTCCATCCCAGTGCACATTTGTAATAGAAACTTGTCTTATAGTCATATATCCTGGTCATACAGTAAATCCTCTATAGTCGCAAAAGCCTCGGGGAGATTCGTTTGCAAAGTTCGTAGGCGTAAAATTTGTAAATATACTTTACATTAGTATTTTGTAGGATTAGTATTCTTATATATAAAAATGGATATAAGGATTCACCCCTAGCATAGATTACCATTACTTCTTATACACCCTGTACACTTTCCGCCAAATTATTACAACGTTTAACCGGAATTATACTTGACAAAAAAGTATCCCAGAAGAATCGATCTAACGATTAAAATAAAACAATGAAATAGCAACACTTACTGAGATCAGAGAGCGACACTTTCTCCAGGAACGGATCAACGACAGGCAGCTGAAACAAGAAAATACAAAAATGTTAGTCTACTTGTAAACACTCTTAAAATTATTACGGGTAGTGTATTGTTCAAATTTAATACTAAACCTACCATCACCGGTTCCTGATTTTTTATTTTACGATTATTGATATGATAAAAATAATTTCATAAGAAATGATTGTATAGATATCTTTAGTGGAGCACATATTACAATAGGAGCTGCACAAAGTCTAAATAAAATCAATCTCGTCATTTTTATAAGGGAACATGTACCAGTTAATTTTAAGGCTCGGTAGGTTTAGTGTTAAGAGAAAAATTGTTCAGTAATTATCGTCTGTTAAGACAGTTTTAATGTTTCTCTCGAGTTTATTCGAGCGCGAATAGAACAAAGAGCAAGAATAAGTACCAACGCCTTCTTCAACAGAGATTTCGGACTGAACGGTTGTCTCTTCTTCACGTTCGTCGTTATTTTCGAGTACCAACTCGAGAAGATACCGGAGGAGCTGGTACTGTGAGCCATCGCGGTGCCAGGAGTCTTTGTGACACTTCCGGTCGGTTCGCTGGTTTGCCGACGGAACAACATTTTCGCGATTCGATATGTACTTCGGTCAGGAACGCGTAACCACGGAATTTAACACGATTGCAGTCGTTCTAACACCTCGAGTCTCGAAAACCTTCGAGTACTCCGAAACTTCCGACGAGTTCTCTAGCCACCATATTGCTTGCCATCACTCAAACACTTTGTTAAACGAATCTTGTATAACTGACTTCAACGAACTTGATAGTTTCACGATTCGGTAAACATTTTGTGAAATCTTCAGGGTGAGTTTTCCACAGACACATTCCGTTTTGGACGTTCCCTTGTCACACCGTTATCGCTGAACACATTCTTACAGGTTCGGCGAGGAAGTAATTGAACATCGAAATCAACAGGCAACTTATAAAGCACATTTTCAAATAGTTCTTTGCGTCTGATGGAATTAGTGCAACATATTTATATCCGATAAATTCGATGAGTTTTTAACATATTCATTCGTTATTCTAAAATTTTCTACAATAAAAATCATTAATGAAAAGTTGATTAAAATTGAAATTTAAGATAATGTACATAAAATATAAAGAAAAACAATTGGAGGAACAAAATTATTAAAAAATATGGATTTTTATACATTTTGGTTACAAATAACAGTTATTAGTGTTCGAAAAATTGGATCCTTCTCGATAACTGTTATCGATGAAGAAAAACCGAAAATCAACCGAAAATTTTTTCTCTTGTTGGTAAATATTATCGTTGAGAGAAATTCATTTCGATCACTTATAACAGTTATCAATAAGAGAAATTTATTTCGACCGTTCATAACAGTTATCGATGATAATAGTTATAGATGAGAAAATTTATTTTGGTTGCTTATTTAATTATTGAGTTGTCTACTCTTTTTCGGTTGAAGCAAGCCTGTGAAATTCATTGAGAAGGTTTCGTACAACAATACGAATCAAGTCGTGACACAACTATGCAGTTTAAATTAGAATGTAGAATTTAAAAAAAAAGACGACTAATATTATTTATCTTCTCAAGCGAAAACTGAAAATCATTAAAACACGTCGAGGTCGCAGCGCGCGTTTCTTTATGACTCAAACAAGTTTCCGGTGACGAATTTATTGCGAGTTCATAGAAATAATTACTCGGTCGAAGACGCGTGTAGAATTTAGAAAATTATAAACAACATGCCATCCAAATTCTTATACTCGTTTTAATGGTTAAACTTCGCGGCGACTATGCTAATGGCGGCGGGAACCAGTTTTAAAACGCGAGGGAACTATCTACTTGCTACGGAAACGTTAATGAACGAGAATCTCGGACTGTAATATTGTGTAAATATTACACCCGCACACGTTTTACAAAACCCGAGCCGTAAAAGGAATGAAGAAATTCTTTTCCCGTGCACTTTCCGTCTTCTGAGAGCACAAATTTCATTTTTCAGACCTTAACGAGGACACCGAGCGTGTAATATTACATACTGCGACTTGGACGGACGCTTTATGAAATCCAGGACATATAAGAATAAAAGTAAAGGCAATTTTTCATTCTGAACTCTATTTTGCTAACGTGAACTCTTCCGAACACGTTCGTTAAATCTCAAACGCGCAATATTTCGTATCACCGTCGCGCGCAACGATTTATAAACCTTTTGCGCACACCTTTCAGGAAAATCGATTTTCATAACGGACTATCGAAGACAACGTATCGAACGAGCAAGCGGAAGTACCTATGAAACGCACTTAGTAGAAATTAGCGTCGCATGTGTGATACTAATTGCATCGAGTGCAGGCTGTGCATACAACACAGACTATTTAACACGTTTGCCTCGGAGGTCAACACTGACCTAGTCTACAACATTACACGAAACAAACATTGAATTCAACAACAGCTCTCACAGTAGAGTGAAATAAACTTATCGGAGAATACCCAATTTTATTTCATCTCAGAGCCCCAACTCGTCGATGTAAAAATAAAAATGTAACTTTGCAGAAAGTTTGAATATTTTTATTCCGGTTAATGCACAATTATTCCTACTTGATTTCTCTTTTTATTGTATG